>PVJX010005383.1:23185-86054 GCA_004027295.1 Dolichotis patagonum
TTCAGTTCCTCTGGGAATATGCCCAGAAGTGGGATAGCTGGGTCAAATGGAACCTCCAATTCAAGCTTTTTGAGGAATCTTCAGACTGACCTCCACAGTGGCTGCACCAGTCTATACTCCCACCAACAGTGTAGAAGAGTTCCTTTTTCCCCACAGCCTCTCCAACACTTGTTGTTGGTACTGAAAAACCTTAAAATTTTTATCACCAAATTAAATTACTGAAAAAATCTTTTACAATAGTGGTTAAATTAGCATCTTTGTTTGGTTCCTGCTTCTAGTATGACAACTTTAAATATTTTAATACACAGAATGTTATGAATGCTGTCATCAATGAACTATCCTCTATCTCAATAACTAAGAACTTTTCTAGCAACTCTATAGACAATTTTAAGTTTTGTCTTTGATTTTAAAAATTTTATTTATTTATATTCATAAAGTATAACCTGAATTACTGAAACAAAGACTAATGGGTCATGGTGTATTTTTAAAAACATTTTAATCTTAGTTTGCTAGCATTTTACGTACTTATTCCCTCTATGCTCTTAAATAGACTGACTTTTTAAAGTTTCCCTTTTTGGTTTTTGTTTTACTTTTATTAATACTATTATTTTGGGATTGTTCATCATCTTTCACATTATGGAACGTTATGTATGTCAAGAACGTTAAATCCTCGACAGTAAAAATCTATGTGACTCCATTGAACAGTCATCTCTTAAATTTTATTTAACAACCTTAAATTTCTTCTCTGATTACTAGTCTTTTCAAGTTTTCTACTTCTTCTTGAGTCAATTTGGCAATTATATTGTCTTAGGAAATTT
This sequence comes from Dolichotis patagonum, assembly GCA_004027295.1. Taxonomy (NCBI): domain Eukaryota; kingdom Metazoa; phylum Chordata; class Mammalia; order Rodentia; family Caviidae; genus Dolichotis; species Dolichotis patagonum. The sequence continues at coordinate 24,004 of PVJX010005383.1, forward strand.
GTTCATTAAATAAGGTTTCCATATTCATTGAGTTATATATACTATTTCATTATAATTAAAATACATTTTCCACATGAGTTGTCCCTTCTTATTCTCAATGCTGAACATATTTCACTTTCTCTCTACTCTTCATGATTAGTCTTGCCTTGATTTTACTGTTCTTTTCAAAGATACACTTGCATTTATTTTCTAATGTTTGTCATTTCTATTTCACTCATTTTTGCTTTGTGACCTCATATTTCTTAATCCTTTAGATTTAGTTTATTCTGTTTTCTATTTCAGTTAAGTTGTTGACTCCATTTAGTTTTCTTAATAATAAAAGAAATGTTGAGTCTACAAAATTTTCTTTACAAACTTTTTAAAATTTTGTTCTCATTATTACTTCATAGAATAGATTTAATTTTCTCTTTGATCCAAGAATTATTTAGGAAATATTTTATTTGTAAGTGATTGTATATTTAAGTTGTTCTTCTGTTATTAAATTCTAATTTAATTTCATTATTGTCAGTGATTGTAGTTAATTTTTTTCTTCTTGGAATTTATTAAGGTTTTATGGGAGGAATGGCATATGATCGTTTCTTTAAAATCTTTTAAGGACACTTGAAGGGAAAGCACTTACATTTATAAACTTTTATTTGTATATGTTAAATTATTATAGTGGTTAAATTATTCACCTTATCATTACTCAATTTTTATTCTTCTGAGGAGCCACAAAACAAGATGTTCAGGTTTTAGAAAGTGTGTCCATTACTTATTGCTGCATGGTAAACCACTTTGAGTGGTTTATATTATTATTTCTTATAATCTGTGGGTTGGCAGAGTTCACACTTACACCCAAGTGCAATGAGGGTGGGGTTCAGGAATGAGGGTCTGCTCCAAGTTGACCCTCATCATTTAGTAGACTAGATTGGATGCTACCATCTAAAGTTTATAAATATCTGCATGCATCATTCTGTTTACCAATATTCCACCGGACAAAGCAAGTCAAACCAAGGCTCCAAACAAGAGGAACTTACACAGGAGCATGGGTAACAGGAAGTATGGTTCACTGGGGGTTATTAGTGAGACAGTCTACAAATATAAAGGAATTATCATTCGTCCTTATAGTTATAACAGTTGATTAAAATTATTCTACTTTAATTTTTTTGCTGAAAATTTAAATTTGCTCATAATTGTATTACCTCTCTGGATTTCTTCTGGTTTGTATTTACTGTGTGACTGTTTTTGCTTTTTGTATTGCTAGAAGGCATGTTTCTTGAAAACTCTTGACCAGATTTTGCATTTTTAAAGAATTTAGTTCAGGGTCCCCAAACCCCAGACCACAGACCAGGAAAGTTCCATGTGATGGCTTTCTTCCTGTCCCTTATATTACATCCTTGGGTCTGTAGCACTCACTCCTAGGGTAGGCCACCCTTAATCCTACCCAAAACTATGCCAAACCAATCAGTGGACTAATTTAGTGACCCCACACCCTTAATCCCTAACAACACACACTCTAGATCCAGCCACCTCTGAAAAAGCTCTGTGACCGCATAAGGCTTTGGGGGACATCTACACACAAGTTGTAACAGCTCATGTTCACGCTCATGTTTTTAAAAACCCTAAAGGCTTGTCTTTAAATACAAGGGGCATGGTGTCCCTGTAGCAAAGCAGTTTTGAAGATTCCATGACTTTGTTGAATAGTTGCTTGTCATATATTATACAAAGTGGGCTTTGAGAATGTGAATCACTTGTTGCAATGAATCCATAATTCAATTAGCACTCTTGGTATTTTTACTGGCCGCTTAAGGGTTTCTGTTTTCTCACCAATCAGTCTTTCCCTCTTTTCAAAGAAACTTTCCAGTGATGTCTGTTTTTTTACTTATTTTGGCTAGAGTTAGCCTGGGGGCTTACCAAAACTATAACTGAGACAAGTGTTCAGTTAGGGAAAGTGGTGGATACAGGCAGTGATAAATAAAATAATGGGCAAGCCACCAATGGACTAAAATAAGTGTTGGATTCTGACTTACAGCCTACCACCAGATGCAACAGTACATCGAAGCACATCAATTCACTTGCCACTGTAAAGCTTGCCACAAGATGCAGCTTAATTGTCACTTGTCATTCACTGATAGAGGTTCAATATGAGTTTGCAAGCAAGTAAATTATTATGCTCTCTGTGCAGTCAAACCTTGCTGCTAATGTTAATCTGTATTTGGTCCCCTGCACTAGGTTGCCTTAGCTCTATCTCAAATCATCTGGCATTAGATTCTCATATGGATCATGTAATCTAGATTCCTTGATGCACAGTTCACAGTAGGGTTCACACTCTTATGAGAATCCAGCGCTGCTGCTGATCTGCCAAAAGCATAGAGCTCAGGTTACCTTCTGCATCCTGCCTTGGAGTTCTCCAACTATGAACTGAAATCTCTACAAACTGTGAGCCCAAATAAACCTTTCCTCCTTTAACTTTGGGTATCAGGTATTTTATCTCAGCAACAAGAAAAGTAACTAGGACAGAAGACCACCACTTCCTCAAATGTGTCTGCATTGAGGGCATCACTCTTAGCAGCTAACCACATTGCTAAAGCTAAGAAGCCCTTCTACTTGCTGCTAAGAATATGTGTTGTAAACATTTAACAGAAGTTGCAGTTCAAAAATTGGTATGTGCACCAATAATTAACTCACTGAGAAAGAAATTAGAAATATCATTCACAATGGCACCAATAAAAATTAAATACTTAGAAATTAACAACCAAAGGAAAGAAAGAAACTAATTTAACCAAGAAAGTGACAGACCTCTACAGTGAAAACTACAGTACTCTGAAGAAGGAGATTGAAGAAGACATCATATAATGGAAAGATAATCCCTGTTCCTGGGTAGACAGAATAAATATTATCAAAATGGCCATACTTCCTAATATACAGATTTAATGCAATCTCAATCAAAATACCAAAAACATTCCTCACAGAACTAGAGAAAACAATCCTAAGATATATAGATATCAAAAATAGCAAAAGCATTCCTGGATAACAAAAGCAAAGCAGGAGGCATCACAATCCTGGATTTCAAGTTGTTATAGTGACAAAGGCAGCATGGGACTGACTCCAAAACAAATGTGTGGATCCATAGAACAGAATAGAAGATGCAGAAATAATCCTAGGCACACTCAGCTATCTGGTTTGTGATAAAAGAGCCAAAAATATACACTCTAGAGAGGATAGCCTCTTTAATAAATGGTGCTGGCAAAATTTGCTATCCACACAGAGAAAATTGAATCTAGGCTCACATCTCTCACAATGTATTAAAATAAAATCAAGTGGACCAAAAATCTAAATGTTAGGAAAAGCTTTTGATAAAGTCCAATACTTGTTCATGGTAAAAAAAAAAACCCTACAGAAACTTGGAATAGATGGTATCTATCTCAATCTGATAAAGGCCATCTATGACAAACCAACAGCCAACATTATACTAAAAGTACAAAAATTGAAAGCTTTCACTTTAAAATCAGGGACAAGACAAGGATGTCCATATTACCACTCCAATTCAATATAGTTCTGAAAACACTAGCCAGGGCAATCAGACAAGAGAGTGAAATAAAAGGAATAAGGATAGGAAAGGAAGAAGTTAAATTAACACTATTTGCAGATGACATAATACTCTACATAGAAGACCCCAAAAACTCCATTAAAAGATTACTAGAGCTAATAAATTCAGCAGTGTAGCTGGATACAAAGTCAATGCTCAGAAATCAATAACATTCCTGTACACAAACAGCAAACTCACTGAGAGAGAAATTATGGAAATAATGCCTTCCACGATAGCATCCAAAAAATGGAAATACTTACAAATCAGCCTAACCAAGAATATAAAAGACCTATACACTGAAAATTATACTACTCTAAAAAAGAAGATTGAAGAGGATATTAGAAAATGGAAAGATATCCCTTGCTCTTAGTTAGGAAGAACCAACATTGTGAAAATGGCCATACTCCCAAAACTGTTACAAAGATTTAATGCAATCCCAACCAAAATACCATTGACATGCCTTACAGATCTAGATAAAACATTCCTAAAGTTCATTTGGAAACAGAAGAAACCTAGAATAGCAAAGCCAATTCTGGGCAACAAGACAGAAGGCATCTCAATTCCTTACTTGAAATTATAGTACAAAGCTACTGTGATAAAATCAGCATGGTACTGGCAAAGAAATAGACCTGAGGATCAATGGAACAGATTAGAAGATGCAAACACAACTACAAAGACAGTCAGCTACCTTATCTTTGACAAAAGGGCTAAACATGTTCACTGGAAAAAGGATAGCCTCATTAATAAATGGTGTTGGCAAAACTGGATTTCCGCATGCCGAAGACTGAAAATAGACCAATGCCTATCACCATGCACTAAACTAAAGCCAAAATGAATCAAAGGGCCATGTTAGAACTTGGGGCACTGGGAAAGAAAGCAACCTCCTGGCTTGCTGCCCTGGTAAGCAGCTGTAGCCTGGCAAGCTGTGGCAGTCCCAGGGTGAGAACCAGCAGCATTTCCTGAGATCCACGCCATGTTGGAACTTGGGGTGCTGGGACAGAAAGCAACCCACTTGCTTGCTGACCTGGTGAGCCTACCGGTGTGCAGGCTGAAAATCAAACATCCCATCTCATATTCCCCCCACCTCCCATTAGCAAGTGGGAGCCAGAGATCTGAGCATCTCTTGGAAGGTTGACCATATGCAATATAGCAAATAAGGGGGATTTCCTTCTACCATCTCTTTAAAGGCAAATATTTTTATCACTGTTTTTCTTTGCTCTGATTAATGGTATTTGCTCTATTCAATGTTCTGTTTTAATAAGTTCTGTAATGTCCTGTGTTTCCTTTGATTATGCTATACCTGATTGAAAGAACAACTATTGTGAAGATAACAAGATATACTAGTACCTATTACTGTTATCTGGGTAACCTGCTGTAAGTTCTGTACCAATTTCATTACACTGTCTTAATTGGCTTTGTTCCATCTTGTTCTGTTTTGTTTTAGTACCTTTAAAATAATAAAAAAAATTTTTTAAATAATAAATAAATAAAATAAAAAGGAAATAACAACAACAAAACAGATCACTAAGGTACTGAGCAAGCTGAAACATGATATAACTAAACAGATAATGGACTTAAAAAGCAAAAGGAGGAAAAGAAAGTGCTCTAAAGGATATAACTGTACGTATGTTTAAATGTGTAAGATTGATAAACATATTACTAAGTTTTTGTTGAATCATTGAACAGAACTTTTTGCAGTCATTTGAATGTCCACTTCGTATGTTTTAATTTTGTAACTTGAACAACTATTTCTAAGAGGACAATATGTAATTTATCAACTAGTGATTTCTTACTGTGTTTTTGAAATTCTGTATTATTCCTACCCTTTTTACTGTTTTGCTTTTTTTCTCTTTAAATAAAAATTTTAAAAATGGATCAAAGATCTAAATATTAAAACAGAAACACTAAATCTACTGGAAGACAAGTTAGGTAGAAATCTTGGAGGCACAGGGGTAGACAAAGAGTTCATGAACAAAACACAAACCGCACCGGAAGTACTTCAAAGAATCAACAACTGGGATCTCATCTTATTAAAAAGTTTCTGCACTACAAGAGAAATCACCAACCAAGTGAAAAGAAACCCACAGAATGGGAAAGAATTTTAGCCAGCAGTCCCTCAGACAAAGGACTTATATCCAGGACATACAAAGAATTCAGAAACATCAAGCCCCCTAAATTCAAAGACCCTCCCCAAAAATGGGCATCTGAGATGAATACATATTTCTCAGATGAAGATATACAAATGGCAAATAAATACAAGAAGAAATGTTCACCATCACTGGTCATTTGAGAAATGCAAATTAAAACAGCATTGAGATTTCATCTCACTCCAGAAAGAATGGTTGCCATCAAGAAATCAACTGATAACAAATGCTGGTGGGGTTGTGGGGGAAAAGGAACACTTCTCCCTTGTTGGTGGGAGTCTAGACTGGTGCAGCCACTGTGGAAATCAGTATGGAGATTCCTGAAAAAACTAGGATTGGAAGTTCCATTCAATCCAGCTATTCGCTCCTGGGTATTTTCCCAGAAAAATTGAAAAGGTCATGTCACAATGATATATTTGTACTCATGTTTATAGCAGCGCAATTTGTAATAGCTAAATCTTGGAAACAACCAAAATGCCCAGCAAATACAGAATAGATGAAAAAGATGTGGTATTTTTTTACAATGGAATATTACTCAACTATAAAAAAGGGTGATCTTGAGGCTTTTATAGGTAAATAGAGGCAACTTGAGACTATCCGCATAAGTAAGATAAATCAGACTTACATTTGTAAATATCATATTGTCTCTCTAGTGTAAAAAATAAATAATAATAATAAACAATTGAAAGAGTAATAAGATCCAAAATGTATAATAGATATTGTAATAATGAAAGGGAAAGAAAGTGCTTGAAAGGAAAGAATAACTTGTAGGTATACACATATAACTGTATGTATGTTTAAGTGTGCAAGATAGATAACCATACTACTAAGTTTTTGATAGATCATCAAATAGAATAATTTGTGCTGTCACTGTCTGATTGTCTGTTCATTTTTTATGCTTTGATTTTTAAGTTGAACGACTACTTCTAAGATAACCATATGTAATATATTGGCTAGTGATGATTTCTTAATGTCATTTTTGTTTTGAAATTCTGTATCATTTCTACCCTTTTTAAAAAAATAAATACAATTCTTTTAAAAAAATAAATAAAAAATATGTTGCAAATGAAAAAAAGAAAAATCTAAATGTTAGAAACAATCTGCTGAAAGATAAAACAGGTACAATTCTTAAAAACACAAGCATAGGTAAGACCTTCTGAACAGAACTCAAGTTACACAAGAAATAACATCAACAACCCCAACAAATGGGATTGTATCAAATTAAACCTTTTGCACAGCAAAGTTAACAGTCAACAGAATGAACAGACAATCTACAAAATGAGAAAAAATTGCCAGATATTTTTCAGACAAAGGACTAATATCAAGGCTATACAAAAACCTAAACAATATTAGACTCCCCTAATAAAAGACCTAGTCAAAAAGAAGGCAAGTGAAATGAATAGATAACTCTCAGAAGAAGTAGTTTAGGTGGCCAATAAGTAAGTGAAAAAAATATGTGTGGCCATTAAAGAAATGTAAATTAAAACAACACTGAGATTCTGTCTCACTCCAGAAAGAATGGCTGTCATCCAGAAATCAAATAATAACAAGTATTGGTGAGATTTTAGGGGGAAAGGAATCCTTCTACATTATTGGTGGTCAGTATGGCGATTCCTAAAAAAACAACTAGAAATTTCATTTGACCCAGCTATTCCACATCTAGGTACCTTCCTGCAAAAGTTAAAGACATTATTTACAGTGATACATTGAACATCTATGTTTATAACAGAACAATTCATAATATCTAGCTCTTGGAAGTGGCCTATAAGTCCATCAACAGATGAATGGATAAAGAAAATGTGGTATTTTTGAGTCACTTGTGGGAAAATTGATGCAGTTTGAGAACATAATGGTAACTGAGATAAATAAGCTTAAATGTTGCATGGTTTTTCTTATATGAAAAGCCCAAAACATAAAGAGCAAAATAAAAGATAAATAATTAGAAACAAGGAGATAGATTTTTATGGCAGAGAAAGAGACCATAAAATGGAGGGGAAAGGCATGAAAAAAATTAAGATGTGTTATGCACATGCACCAACTCCCCATGAAGAGTATAATCATTATGTGGTGCAAACATGTAATAATAAAAACAAAAAATTTAAATTAAAATAAAAAAAGTGGTACATGTTCCTGTTTTGTCTGGCACTGTAACTAGGTGAATTAATGAAATAGCAGAGGATATTAAGGCACAATTGTTAGAGAAGATTAATGAGTTATCACAGTACAAAATTCAAGTTGTCACATGTACCTATTTGGTTTTATACATTTTTCAGGAGGATGTACACAAGGTTACATTATGTGTGCTTTGATTGCCAGTCAACACCACAGCTGCAGAAACTTAGTCAAGATGTTGAAAGGTTACATATCAGGAAAACATAGCTGTCTGTTCTGTGTCCTGTATATGCATGGGCAGAACAACTACCATGGTTGGCTGGCTTTCTGGTTTCACTACTCAGGTCAAAGAAGCCACTTTGGAATTTAAGTTTACGCACCATATCAGCCATAGAGAAATACTAGATAGCTGAAAAATATCACTGAACTTAACATTTTCAGGATGTAATTAAAATTACCAATCACTTTAAAGTGCATGCCCTAACTCATGTGTGTTCATGCAGTGTCATGGTTTATGTCGGTGGTCCCCAGGCCTCATGTATTTGCATTGTACATTTGTGACTGGTTCATTGTGTAGTACTTGGATTGATGATGTCAGTGCTACACCCTCCTAGGGGGTGGAGCCAGGATGTGATGTAATGGCAGGCAGAAGGTGTCTCTGTCTTGCTGGTTTCCGCCTTGCTGTTTGCAGCTGCCATGAACTGTGGCCCCGTCATGCCACCCTGGCTTGGAGCCAACTGAGTATGGACTAAAACGTCCAAAAACTGTGAGAAATAAACCTTTCCTTTCCCAACTTTGGGCATCAGGTATTTTGTCTCAGTGATGAGTAAAAAGTAAAAAGACATGGAGCTCTGTGAGATGGATGCAGAGCACATGTCTTATCTTATACACAGCAGGGAGATGGCTTTCTGCAGATAGAGCACTGCTTGGTTTTTGAGTTAGGGAGCATCTCTAGAGATTTCTCTTAGAAAAACAGCCACCATTGGCAACACATTTCAGTGACACAGAATGGATCACAAAACTTGCTTACTTGTGTAACATATTCAACCTGCTCAACAAACTCAATCTGTCACTTTATGGGAGACTGACGGCTGTGTTCAAGTTGGCAGATAAACTGGCTATTTTGGGGGTGAGGAGTGAACATGGGAAATTTGACATGTTTCAAACATTAGCAGAGATTTTGAAAGAATCTGAGCCAGGGCCTGTTTTCTCCCCACCGGGACATGATCACCAATTTCAGCTTTCCAAAGAGTTTGAGCATTACTCCCCAACCACAAAAGACCCCCAAACTGGGAAGGAATAGATTTGTGACCCATTTGTGAATAAGCCAAGTAAATTGACTCTGCCTATGCTAGAGAAGGATCAGTTGCTTCAGGTCACAAGTGATGGTGGGCCTTAAAGTATGTTTGGAGGCCAGATGTGGTGGCAAATGCCTATAATCCCAGCACTCAGGAAGCTGAGGCAGGAGGATTGCTTCAAGGGCTACAAAATGAATTCAAGTCCAGCCTGAACTGTATACTGAAACCATGTTTCAAAAAGACCAAAAGAAAAAAACAAGTATGTTTGGAACAACTTCAGTTCCCAAATGTTCTGGACTAAAGTCAAGGCAGAATATTCCTGAGAATGCCACGGAAGCACTGAAAAGCCTGCTTTCATTTCCACCATCTTATCTTTGTGAAGCAAGGTTTTCCGCAGTGACAGCAATCAAAATGAGATTACAGAGTTGACTAGACATAAGCAACACATTTCATGTGTCACAGTCTTCTATCACCCCCAGAGGGGACTGTCTAGTTGCAGGAAAACAATACCCAGGCTCCCACTGCTTCTGCATTAAGTGACTTGTATAATTATTTCACTATCCATAACAATGTAATAGTAATAGAAACAAAGGAAATATAATGCATTCCTATCATCCTGAAACCACACACACACACACACACACACACACACACACACACACACATGCATACGCACACGCACAGCATCTATGAAAAAAGAAACCGGTCTCTAGCGCCAAAAAGGTTGCAGACTGCTTGTTTAACCTACTGATGTTTAGTGGAACACAAACACATTTGTGCTTACTTCTACCATCTGATCGTATAAATGCTTCCCGTCTTTTACATCTTAGAATTGTCTTTATTCTGTCTGCCTGCTACACCCTCCCCACCCCCTATGCACATCTTTTATCCTTTAGAAATTTGGAATATATTCTTTTATACTTTTTTTGACTTTAAATTCCTAAGTGAATTCTGTGTTGATCAAAGAAAAGAATTTCACAGTCATGACCAATTCTCCTAGTGAAAGATGCGAAAATAAGCATGTTGTCCTTTCTCCCATGCCTCCTTGTCCTTACGCCGGTGCTTATGACAATAACCTGAGCTTTTCTATTGTCCTTATTACTGTTTAACTGCAACTCCTAATCCATGTACAAATTATTTAAGAATTACCTTCATTATCTTAGGCATTAAGGGCAGTTCATTACACTACATGAAGAAGCAAGACTGCTGCCTGGGTATCTCCCAGATTCTCTTGACCTCCTTATGGTTACAAGATGGATGTCAAAACTGCACATATACCATCCTTAGACAACTAATTCCAAGGTAAGAAGAAAAGTAGCCTACCTCACTGCTTCTCTTTATCAAGAAGCAAATTCCTACCAAAAAGCCTAAGGAAAGACGCTCTATGACATTTCACTGGTCAGACTTAGTCGTGTGCTCACCCCTAGGCCAACCAACAGCAAGTTGTGAGGGATGGTTTCACCTCATCTGTGGACCCAATCAAGTCAAACTTTCCATTAGCAGGAAGGAAAGGCAAATGTCTTACAACAGTAAATGCCACCACTACTAGGAATCTGGAATTAGGCTCGACACTAATGTTTACTGCTTTCATTGTTGACTTTTAAAATACTATTTCTTTTATCTTCATGAGTTTGTTTGGCTGGGGTATTTTCTGTGGATTTTATTTAGTTGGGTAGTACATGCATTTTTTTTTACATTTTTATAGTTTTTTATTGAAATATTTTAGTAAGAAACAGAAGTTTGTGTCATAATTATTTCTGTCACTGTCCACAGATATGTCTTCATTGTCTTTGGGATTTATGTGGCGAGTGTCTAAATGCCTTTTTTTTGGAGGTATCCTGATTCTCTGACTGGGGGCTCCACAAAGTAGAAGGTGTTTTGTTGAAGCTCTGAGTCCTAACCCAGTGCCTGGAACAGAACAGGCGTGCAATGGCCTCAGATGGAATAAATCACTGAAAGGAAGCAATTAAGAGCCAGTTGTCTGTGGAGACTCCCCAAAGAGCAAAGTTTCAGCTTCATAATGGAAACTGTGGCATGAAAACATACAGCTGGCTGGGTACTGCCCAGATGCCCTCGTTGTGGCCTCCTTAGCAATTCTTTCTTGGTGTCAAGCACCAAATGTGAGCTTGCCCTCTCTCATGACACCCCCGTTCTGTGTACAGCTCTGTACCTGGGTATTTCCCAGGTGCTTCAGAGGATGGAGATGTGGCATACCTCATTTCCCGAGGCTTATTTTTGCCTGTGGTCTTTGTCACAATCAGCCTAGGCACATAACCAGGTTTCTGTGGAGTCCCTCCCCACAGAGCCTTTTCTTGTCTATGAGGTGAACTGAGAGCTGTCAAACCCTTCTCTCATACTGGGCTCATCTGCATTAAGTCTTACAAAAATCCCTTGAAATGTCTCACATGTGGGTGGAATTCTTTCTCAGTTTTGAACAATGGCGAGATTTCCCCCTATCATTATTTTCCTTTGGTTCTTCAATGGAAGATTGGAAGGGAGGCAGGATGGCAAGTTCAATGTGAGGGTTTGAATGCCTGTCACAGAATGGAAGTCTATCCTGACACGTGCATAGTCTCTGAGACAAAAACCTTCCTAACTTATGGACGCACGGTATGTACACCAACCTCCTCCATCACAAACCCTTGGTGGGGCTGTAAGAACAGCCTCTCATAAAATCCTGACCTTGTCTTTCTATCTCCCATTCTCTCTCCCTCTCTCTCTCTCTTACCCTTCTTTTTTCCTTCCCGCCCCTTTACCCTCAATCATCTCATCTCTCTCTTCTCTGAGTTTAGGAAAAAATTTCTTGAGATTTTCACTGAGAAATAAATTATTAAGCCTCATTTACAACCCTGTAGAGTTCTTTGACTTTTCTTTCCTTGATTCTTTATATGTTCCTTTTCTGATCTTTCACTTCTGTTGAGCATAACTACTCTATTGCTATCAACTTCCTTAGTTTTACTTGCCCAAGGATTTCTGGGCACTTGATTTAGGAACTTCCCACAGGAACTCCTAAGAATTCTGGTGACAATTTTTCCAATATTCAGAAGGGTTTTGAGGTGTGGTGGAGGTTGCTAGGGGACAGTAACAAAGACAGTGCACACAGAATTTAACATGTGGCCTTTCTTCCCCCAAATGGGCTCAATGCAATAGCTGTGCTGAATCCTCTAGGTAGCTCTACTGCATCCCTCTCAGTAGGAAGTTCACAGGCTATGTAAGAGGATAATATCTTTCACTGGTACAGCCATCTGGTGACCTGGAATCCTAGAAACCCTGACTTAGCATCTTGACAAGAAAATGAAGCTGTTTGGGCTGCCATAAAACCACCAGCCTCCAAGGTTCAACACTGGGCTCTAGAGCCACTCTGTGATTCTGACATCACCAGTGTGCATTCTCCAATAGACCTGAGAGCTCGGGATGAGGTTGTGAAGCAGAGCATTAGGCCAGTCTTTGAAAAACACTGGCAATGAAATCACCCAGGTAGCTGAGGAAACACACACATCTCTATTTGTTCTCACCTGGCCCATTTGGTTGGTGATGAAAACTGTAAAAATGAGCTCAGTGTAAGGTTTCCTACTTTTTTCCTTGGCTAAAGATAAGGAATACACTACAGTAATCGCTGAGGCCTCCAAGAGGGCTGATACTTGGACAATACCTCACTTTGGATTAGATTTCTTTTCCTAAATCCCTTATATTAAAATCTCACTCTGCCTAAACACAGTTCTGCAGGGTCATTTATCAAGCTCTCTCTCTGTCTCTCTCTCCTCCATCTCTCTCTCCCTCTTTCTCTCTCTCCTTCTCTCTCCCTCTCTTTCGCTCTCTCTCCATCTCCCCCCCCCCCCGCTGCTACACAAATGACCCTCCTACTGTGCCAAGTGTTTTCTTTTTTAAAATTTATTTTATGGGAAAAAAACCACAACATTTCATAACAAAATAGTAGAATATCAATAGTTAATACACGGAGTGTTGTTACCTTTAAAATAGTAAACATCGTATTGTCTTCTTGGTATGAGAAACTGAAGGGTAAATCAAGTCCCTATTATCAGTGTACAATAGGTATTGTGAAGCATTTTCCCTCTGGCTCAGAGGAAGGTTCTGTGCCACCAGAAGCTGGCTCCAGTGCAGGCTCTAAGGCTCCTCCACAGGAACTGAAATTCCTTCAGTGCTGTGGCCCATGGCTGCTTTGCGTCCCCCATAAGCACTCCGGCTGTTTACTCACTGATATCTCCTTAACTGCTGAGCTGTGGGCCCCACTGGCCTGAGCCACTCAGGGAAGGCTCTGGGGCTTGTGGCTCCACAATTCCTTGCAAAAGTGAATTAGGAGGGAGGGGGAGGCTGATTACAGTGAAAAGGGGGCCCCTGTAAACATACCCTCTGTAATAAGTAGAGAAAAGAAAGGAAGGGCAAAACAGACAAGATTTTCTGACCTCTACTTAAAAAGTACCATAGTTCTCTTGTTTACACGGGGAGGGCAGGCTGTGATCGGCCGGCCTGTTAGGAAGGGATCACCTGAGCTCCAGGGCGGCTGAAGCCCGTGTGTGCTTAGGCAATAGCGGCGTATTTCCACACAGGGCATAGAAGCAGGACCCTCAGTGGCCATGTGAGACAAGCACTGTGTCTGTAGGAGAGGGACACACCTGAGGCTCCACTTGGCGCCAAGGGGCTATGCTGAAATTTCACTCAGCTCAGAGAGAAGCACACTTGGTGCTGATAAAATACAAATACGTCCCACCACTCTTTAGGAAAACTGACTTCTTTGCTCTAAATTGTTTTGTGTACTTTTAAATTTCATTCCTCTCACCCCTAAGGCTGAAATATGAGTTCATAGCTCTTGACTGTGAAATTCTTTCCCTGTGCACACATATGCGTATGCCTGAGAAAAGAAACACATATGAAAATGATAAGGGTATGACAGGAAACTGAAAGGAAGGAAAAGAACGTCCATTGAGGGAGACTTAATAGCTACTTTTGCTGATATCAAATGCTGTACCAAGCATACAAATAAATTCTTACATTTAATCCTCGTATCAACCCAATTAGTTATTACTTAAAATGTGGAAAGTGAGGTGACATGATAAAGAAGCCAACATGTGAGTCTTCAAAACACCTTGTTTTGCTCTGAAAATCGCTGTCTGTTACTTGTTGGCTGAGTAACTGCAGATAAGTTAATAAGTTCTTTCTCTACTAATTGTCATATAAAAGGGGGATGAGATCCAACTTGTAAGGTTGTTGTGGGGATTAAATGAAATACATAAAATGATTTAAGGTATTGAGCTTCTACCTAGTTCTATGAATAAATGTTCAAAATTTGTTTCCAATCAGCTTACCAAAAATGCTTTAAATTTTTAAACTATGTTTATTGGTACATTTTAGGTATACATAATGATTAGATTCATCATAGGGAATTTGTACCTGTACATGATGCATCTTGAGTCCTTTTTTTTTTTTTACCATTCCCCTACCCACCCTTCAACCCCCTTCTCCTCCTTATTTACAAAAGTTTGCTTCCATTTTTTCATCCTCCTCTCATTTTTTTCTTTTCCCTTTCTTCCTCTCCCTTTTCCTCCCTCCCTTGTTGTCCTTCCAAGTTGAACATTTTTCTTCCTATTCCACAATATCTATTATATATTTTGGTCCTTGTTTATACTTTTAGTTTCTCATACCAGAGAAACAATGCTGTATTTACACATGTATGTCTGATTTACTTTGCTTAAGAGTATGGTCTCAAGGTGCATTCGTTTACTAGAAATGTCTCAAGCTTATCCTTCATTATGGCTCAGTAGTACTTCTGATCTTTAAATTTAAAAATAAAATAAAACTCTGTTAGATAATCATGAATTGGAAGGTTATAAAACCACAGATGTGGACCACTCTAGAAAATCTCGGGGAGAAATTAATGATTTTTCAAGTGCCAGAATATACTTTGCTTCAGGAAGTTTTTAGTTTGCAAGAGGGTAAGTGTTCAGTTGTTTAGAAAGATGTTTCCAGTCCTGGGGACAAGGTCACCAGCCTGATTCTGCTGTCATTTCCCAGCCCCTGACTGTGTGTGGGCAGAGATAGAGAAGCAGAAATCAGGGCCCCTGACTCTACAGCTGGCAACCACCCAAAAGTTACAGTGAGCTTGACACACGTCTCCAGGAGGAAGTCAGGTGACAGCACCATCTCCAGACCGGAGAGCAGCAACAGATGAGCCATCTCCTAATTCCTTACCTCCTGTAGTCTAGGGAGGAGACACAGAAGCCACCAGAAGAGGGCAAGACCAAGCTGAAGGAGGTGGACTCCAGTAGGCCAAGAAAAAGATGGGCTCCAGAATTTACTATGAAACACAGCTATTGTGAATGGTGGAAGAACAAAAGAATCCTCTGAGAAACTTTCCAAAAAAGCACTTCCTCAATGCAAATTCCTTTCAGAATCTAGGTGCCTCTGCTCCTGTGAAATGAACTGGCAAAAGTCAACCTTGAGACTCTGAGTCTCGGTCAAGGAAAAAGCAAGAGATTCCACATCTCAACAACCCCATCTCTAATGACAGCAGGTCCACCCGGGAGCCACCAGGCAGCAGAGGCAAAAGAAGAGTCAATCCGTGAGCTCCTCAGTCACTAACTCACTGTCCCTTATGAATGATCCGCAAGGCATATACAGGTCGTCCATTCTCCACCCAGAATGTGTTCCTTTAGTTCCTTCCACCTCCCAGTTCCAGCTTTTGGGGCTCAAAACCACAAATCCTGAAAGGACTGCCTAGGCGACTTCTGGCACACACCACACCACACTTGACTGCATGCTACCAGGTTCTTGGCCTCTGATCCCTGCTGCGGTTGTGCATAACCGAGTTCACCTAGACAGGGACCCAACTGCACTATTAGCATCAAGTCAGAAGGACTTAGTCTCTCTGATCCTCATAAGGTGCCAAATAGGGTGGTTTTGCCTGGGCGGCAGGCACCCTTAGAATTGATGAGAATAGGGGCGCAGGTGGAAAACCTAGTTTAACAAATTCTGCTTTCGATTATGGGGAGCGCTTTCGTTGAGTCAAGTCTTGGCAGAAGGCCAGCGAAGCTCACAGACCCCATTCCTGACCCCGTGTCCAATCCCCAGCCTGGGAGAGGGCCCAGGAGCGGTTCTCCGCGAGGTGGACAGGAGCCTGGGCGGCTCCACTCCGCCGCCTAGAGCCTAGAAGGTGCCACTGCACCCCGGGAGAGGCGGCCGGCAAGGCGGACGGAGACCCGTCTCGCTGGGAACCGCGGGCGCGAGGCGCTGGCAGCTGGGCGTGGTGTCTCAAGTGGGGCGCTTCCTGCCTTTAGCTGAGCCAGGGTGACTGGCTCGCGCTGCCCGGCTCAGGGACTCCCAGGTGGCCCCGCCCCGCCGCCCGCGCCCTGCTGGGTGCGTGCAGAGTCCCCGCCCCCCGTCCCCAATCCCCACCCCGCGTGCCCTTAGGGGGGCACCCCCTCTGGGGCTGGAGGGTGGTCAGCGCGCCCTGGTTCCCGAGTGGCGGGGAGGTGACGGTGCCTCCTTCCCATTTCCGCCGGCTGGCAGCGCTGCGGGGCGAGAGCAGGCGAGAGGCGCTCGGTCCTCCCTCCGCCCGCCCGCCCGCGTCGGGGGCCGGCCCTGCTCGCCAGCGCCTTTTTCCCCGCTCCGCGGCGCCGCTTCGCCACTCGGGCACGCAGGGAGGGCAGGAGGCTGGAGCGCCCGCCGCCCGCCGCCCGGCCGCCCGCCCGCCCGCGCGGAAGATGGTCACCTCGGCCGGACAGCTCGCCTGGCTCGCGCTGGGTATGTACGCTACCTGCTGCACGCTGCCCTCCGCGACACCCTTCCCCAGGTTCCCTCCTTTCCGGTCGGTTTCTGAGCCCGCCGAGAAGAGTGGAAGGAGGCTAATGCTCCTAGTGGGCAATGGGGAGTCGCTGAGGATGACAAAGAGGGGGGCTGCGGAGCCCCGGGCTTTCCCCGGGAAGGGGCCGCCTGGCTGGGCGGCGCGTGAGAACGCCGAGCCGGGAAGCAGTGTGTGAACGGGCTTGAACTTTAATCCGCCGCGGCGGTGTCTGCGGCGCACATGCCCACGCCTACCCGGTCACCTGGCTGCCCGGAGGAGCGGGTGTCCGCCGGCGGCGGTGGGCGGGCGCGGAGCCGCCGGGGAGCGAGCGTGGCCAGGGTCAGAACCCCTGGCCGCCCGCGTCTGCTTTCCCTCTACCCGCGCCCCAGACAAATAGAAGTTCGGGCGCCCTCGATCTTCCAACTTTAGGAGCTCTTGAGCTTTGGGGTAGGCTTTGGATTTTTGCGCGGATTAATTGTTCTTTTAATGAACTGCCCTTTGAGAAGTGGTTTCAGCCTCAACCGAGGGCTGGAATGAAATCCTAGACAGAGCGTTGGAGTTTCGAGTTTGTTCTTGGAAAAATGATCAGGGGCTGGGGGAGGGGGAGGTAAACCCCTGCAATGCCAGGGTCAGGTCCGGGTAGCGGGTGAAGTTTACAGGGCCATCTGTGAGAGGTCAGGGCGCAGTGCCACGCGCCGCCTCGCCGGCTCTTGCCCCTAGTGGTACCGGCTGTCTCTGGAGACAGCTGATTAACAACCAGCCCATGTGTACCCGGTTACTGCTGCAGCCTTCAGTGGAGCGAATTATGCCGTCCATTGCCGCTGAGTTTAACACCGTAAAGCAAAGTTGCTCAATGTAGGGTTGTTAGAGTTTCAAGACTTTAGAATTCTTTCCTGCATCCCAAATGCTCAGAAATGGAGCCTCACCCAGTTCCGTGTGCAGCTGCACCAGGTTCAAGGACCCGCCTGCAATCCAGCCCTTGCCACCCTGATTAAGAACCTAGGTAGGAGAGAGGGGGCATCTTTTAGGGGAAATGCAGGTCATTGGTGGATGGAGATGCTCCTAGCTGCACCCTTGCCTGGAACACACCAGTAGGTGACATGATTATGGGCATTTTTTTTCTCTTCCTATTAAGAACCGCTGTGTGTGTGTGTGTGTGTGTGTGTGTGTATCAACTGTTGTTTTCATTTTAAAAAATTAAGAAACAATGAAGCATTATCGATACGGTGAAAGTCTCCTCGATACCATTTCCTGACCTAATTTTTCCAAATAGTAGTTATAGAAATAATAATAATAGTTAATACTGTGTGAACGCTCACTCTGTCAGACGAGTTCTATTTTATTAACTTAATACATCCACCTGATGAAGAAGGTATCGTTATCCTTTGCATTTTGTAGAAGAGATAGTAAAGCATGCAGGACCCACAGTAGATAGACCAGGATTATCAAAGTGTATAGAAGAAATGTGGGTAACCTGTGGTTGGTATAGTCCCATCTGAAGTATAGAACTTTAAGGAGATATTGTGTAGAATACTGTGGAACTTGCTGTTAAGTTGGATTTCCATTGAGCCCCTACATCTCAAGATGTTTTATGGTGCAAATTAGAGGTAGGAAATAATGAAGGCAAGCAAATTTGAAGAAGTCTTTGAAAGTTGTCTTATGAACCTTCCATCATAGTATGCTCACCCATGAAGACTGAATTCATTCATCATGAAATTTTTCTTTTTTGCCTGTGTACTCTTCAGTTTGATCTTTATTTCTTTTCTTAAGAAAAAGATGTATAACCATAAAAGACTGATCAGTATGTAAAAGCTAGCATATACAGTCCCCAAACGTGAACAGTTGAAAAAGTCTATTTAGTTTTAAAGGCAGGAATAATTCACAGCAGTAAGGACTCCTTTTCATTTATATTTCTTTAAAAGCAAAATCAGAGCTGTTAGTTCTGTGCATTTACTAGAACTGCTGCCTCCCACATACATCTTTAATTTGCCATGTTTCCTCCAAAGCTGCTTTCTTCTCTTAATTTTTCTTAAATTAGTTGAAGGCAGTTCCAGGCAAATCAGCCAGAGTTCTGTCACTAAGATCTAGGAAACCTTCCTGGGGTAGTCTGAGAAGGCATTGAGTTGCTGCTAAACTACTTGGAACCTGAGGGTTGATTAATGCTCTGAGTGACAGAGTGTGGAGATTGTCACCCAAATGGCAGTACTGGAAACATAACCCAGACTCCTGTGGTGGCTGCTACCATCCCATGTCTGGTTTCCATCACTAGTGGGCAGACCTCACAGGGGCTTGGCGCTTGGGTTGTACTTCTTCCTCTGTGTCCAGGGAACAAGAGGCGTAGTCTGGGCAAATTAGTTTTTTGGTGCCTTAGGTTTTTTTTAATCTGAGAAATGTGGGTATTAAGGTTATTGAACATATTTAATATTCATAGAATGGTGTCTGGAATATACTAAAAGGTTAATCTTAATGCCATCATCATTGCTATTGTTGTTACTTGGAGCCCTATAGAATTCCAGACCCATTGCTGGTTAGGTGAATTCAGTGACTGGGAGAATTTTTTCACTTTAATTTTTTTTATGCTTTCTTGCTCCTCCCTTTTCCTAAGCCAGAAAAAATACCTCTCAACTGAAAAACCTACCTAGGTCATTTTTGGTGAGTATCATTTGGCAAATGACAAACTCAGTTGAGTTTCGGAATTCTTTGGGATATGGATATCATGAGTTCTTTAATTTTTATGCAAAGCATTTATGTTTCTCCTTTAAGACTCAGTGATCAATTGTCTGTTGAGGTTAGCACTAAGTTCCAGTTTTTTCATCTATGAGTGGAAATAATAAAACTGTTCCTGTCGCACAGAATTTATAAAATCAAATGAGTTGGTAAACATGGAAGTTATGTATAAACTATAAAAATACCAGCTACCCACAAAAATGAAATTTATGATACAGGAAGGGTTTTATATGAAACATTGTTCTTGTAGCAGTTCCCACAAATAAGGCCTGGATGTAGACTGTCATTGAAAGGAGTCGTGGGATGTGAAGGAGGGATAGAAGTAGAATAGGTCACCTGCCTTTGGAGACTGAGGGATCAGTGGAGGAACTGAAGTAAGACGTGTCTTTTCTCTATTCCTTAGAAATGGCATCTTTCAGAGTAGACAGTGGAGGTTTGCCTAGGACACACGTTTTCCGTACTGGGCAGTCATAATCAGGGAGTATTCACCCAGAAGTGGGCTGTAGAAGTGCACTATATGAAAGGCTTCAAGGCTGAATTTCCCCTATTTGCTTTTCCAAAATGTTGTTTCCCCAGGATCAAGGAACACTTGATCTTTCTGTAAATAATGTCCCTTGCAAAGGGGGCTTTTGTTTTTCCATAGGAGTAAATGATGCTTTGCATTACTATGGCAACACACAAAAATGATTTTCCATTGGATCTATCTCCAAGGACCTTTTCAAAGTCTGTTTTGAACAAGGTCCTAGTCTGTACTGCCCATTTAAGGTTGGGCATTGGGCTAACCGACACTAGCTTGCATACACTTATTTAGGCATCTTGTGCTTGGTCACATGCTGAAAACTTCTGTAGTATCTTCCACAGCAATGTCCATAAGTCAGAATCACTTGGAGACTGGTGCCCACCCAGAGTTTCTGCTGCAGTACATGGGAAAGTTTGCTTGCCTAGCAAGTTCCCTGGGATGGCACATAGGCTGATAGGGAAGAGGCAGGAAGGACGCTTCAAGAGCCATTGCTCTTCAGTTAGTTGCTGTAGGGGAACCTTTTGGCTTACCCAACTGCTAGTATCTAAAGTACATTCCAACATTTATAAATGCTGCTGTGGATTTATGAGCCATTGTTAAAGACAACTTGGAAGGCCTGTTTTGCTGATCAGGGCAGAATTGGAACTCTTGTTGAGATCTCTTAATTGTGCTAAGTGTTCTTGTAATTTATCCATGGAATATGCACTGGTCCTGTGTTATTAAACTTACCAATGTTAATCATGTCACTCGTCCTTTTTCTTCCTCTTGTGTGCTAAAAATTGACCATTATTTTGCTGCCATTTCAAATATTTTTGATAACTGAGTTTTATAGTACGAACTTAAAGACTATATATTTAGAATTGCTTCAAATAGAGGAGAATTGGGAATCTTTCATAGTGGCTTTTGGTTTTGGTTAGCCTTTTATGTCTCGTAATGAATGGCAAGTACAGAAATCTTTCATAGAATCATGAAAGCCAGAAATCTGGGCTGTTAGCACCATCCTTAGTAGTTTCTCAAGAATACGGCATTTTCCCTTTAGACCAGTTCTAAAAATCTGGGTCAATTCTTTTGAAGTGTTATGGATTTTTTTTGTATTGATTATGATTTAAATAGTTGTTGCCTGAGCTCAAAAAGAAAAGTTGGAAATTTATCAACATTGAATTTTGTGTCTTTTGCTATTGGTTTAAGTCAAAGGAATCAGAATTTTTTTTACATGGAGTCTCTCCTCTGTAATCAGGCACATTCTATGTTCTTTTGCATTTAATTTTTTGTTGTTCTCTTACTTCAAAGGGCTTTCTGTTTTCTTCACCTGAGCGTTTGTACTCTTTAAGTAGTTTTAGATGGTTCAGGTTTCCTCAAGAAGGCTTTGGACACACAACTCCTTTGTGTACAACTAGCCTGCTATTGCTAGATTTTTTTTTCTTTAATCCTTGACTGTGTTTACATTTCTGGCTGGGAAGATTGGGAGAGAGCCCTGGATCCTTCATGTTTTGCCTTGGAGAATATTGATTTGTGCTTCATCTCATTTCTCCATGAGTCTGAGGGCTCCTTCCTTAGTCTTTGTGCCTTGGGCACCTCTGAGCATGACCTCATGGACTGTCTGGTGCAGGAGACTCCAAGTACAGACTCCATGGGCAAACACTGGGCCCTGTTGTTACCTTAATCCCAAACAACTCTGTATTATGAAAATCATGGGTGGTTGCATACAAATTCTTGCATCATCAGTACAACTAGTCTTCAGAATGCTGTTTTCTAAAATATACTTATCTTTATAATTTACTAAGCAATCTGGCATTTCATTTTGTTAGTTTTTTTTTAATGAGGAGGAGATGATATGTGGGTTTTTTGCTGAATGTTTTAAGGGCATTTACTGACTTCTGTTAAAGACATGTTTAAATTCTTCAATAAATCCTTCTTGTTTGTAATGGTATTATTTTCTGTATGTATTGCTAGATTTGATCCACCGTGAAGTGTTATGGGGCTTGTTTTCTTTTCTGGGTTTTGATATTAGCATGTCAGCTTTATAAAATAAATGTTAAGGCATTCCATCTTTTCTGTGCTGTGGTAATTGAAATATATAAAACTGAAGCCTTGAAAGAAATGACTATTATAGACACTGAGCATGGCAGTGTATACGTATAATCCCAGCACTTGGAAGGCTGAGGCAAAAAGAGTACCTGGGCTACATTGTGAGCTCAAGGCTGATCTGAACTACAAGGAAAGACCCTGTCTCTACATACATACATACATACATACATACATACATACAAGTGACTTACAAAGCTTTTAAGCCTGGTTCTTTTTTAATGGTCAGTTCAAGTTTTCTGTTGAAGTCCATTGTGATAATTATGTTTGCATAATAATCTGTTCACCTCAGAACTCATAAAATTTTAGCATAGAGTTATAAGTCTCTTTTTAATTTAAAAATTTTCTTTTGAATCTGCAGCTCCAGTTAATGTGACTTGAACGAAGTAAAACCAAAGTCAGCACCAAGGTCCCCCAAATAAATTATACTTTAAAGTTTGTTTTTCTTGATGGACCTTAACAAAAGGAAATTTCTTTTACATCATCCAAACAAAATTCAAGGGAGAGTTTTGTAATTAATATTGTTCCCCCAAGCCCAAGGGAACCTCTTTAGCTCGTTTACATAATGCATATACTGGCATTGTTACAGTACTGCATTCTCCACCTCCGACTTGGAGAGTACATGGCATGATGTCTAGCAAAGGCTGCTAAATCACATCCTGATGCTTTCTTAACTTTAAAAAGCTTAGAAACCACCCCAAACACTACTGCGTCCATTGATGCTACTATAACACAGCCAGTGCTAGCGTGAAAGGACTTTTTTATTGTTTATTCACTTGCCTTTCTTTCTTTTGTGTTTAAGATCAGTACTGCTAGGTAGAAATATTAGATTGTTAAAGAGAGACCATATCTTCAACTTGGGTTGGGGGTTTTAATCTAAGTTTGGGTAAGGTCAATAAACAGTTGTCCTGGGCACGCAAAGGATAGAAGAGTCTTCACTTGCCAGGTCTGAAGTGTTCTCTCTGTAATTACTGTACCTCCAAGAGGCACAGGAGATTAACTGGCTAAATAGTACATGTAATGTGGTGACACAAAAGCAGCCAGAACTGATAAATGAGAGGTTTGCAATTATATACCCTGCTCCCTTCTCTCTGCCAGACCTTGGCAACAAACAAGAAGAACATAAATTTAAGAGACTTTGCTAAGTTGAGAAAAAGAGCTTCAGAACTGTGGCTTTTACCATGGCAGCAGTGGCCCTGAGAAAATAGCTTATGAATTATGACGGAATATGATTATTCACCTTATTTGTCACTGAGCTCAGTTGGTAACGCAAAGCTTGAGGCCTCTTTACCTTTTGACAGTTTCTGGGTTGTAAGTTTTGCTTTGGAGAAACGCATCAGCAGGGTTTGCATGCTATACATACTCCCTCTGCAGATTTAAACAATGACAGATGTTTTTTGCACATAGCAGACTTGGGTGTTATAATTAGGGTTTCAGAAAATGAATCATAGGTCCCTGAACTGGAATGAAAGCAAGCCTGGGGCCTGAGCATTTTTTTAGGGAGATGAGGTCAACTCTTGATCACACAGATGGGGAATCCTTTTGGATTTGGACTCTCCCTGAACCTCATCAACCACTCCTCTGCCCTGTAAAGGCAATTGCCAAAACAAACACACCCCTTGTGCTGGCCACAGTGTCAAGCACATCATGTCAACAGAACTTATGTACCCACTGGTTGCCACCTTCTCAGGGCGGCTGTCCGAGACCCGTTCCTTCTCTGGTTAAGTCCTGTTCATTCATTATCTAAAAGGAATCAGAAACCAGACCCTACAAATAAGAGAACTTATAACACCCCCAAATCAATTCATGAGTGATACCTTTTTACCAAATTTAGGTGCCTGTATCTTACCAGCCTTCTTTCTGGGCATGAAAACATATATTTGTATGTTCATTTTTCACTTTTTCTCATCCAAGAATTGGGTAGATTCCTATTGGGTTAAAATCTTTTCACTTAGGGTAATATTTCTGGGGCAAACATATATCTATAAACCTATTTTATGGCTCTAACATATTTTATTATATAGATCATTTTGTTAACCATACCTTATTGTTTTAAACTTTTAAATATTCAACCTGAAATTAAAATTCTTGAAGCTAAATCATTACCAGCACATTTGAATTATTTCCCACAAATAAATTCTCAGGTCAGAAGGTTCACATTTTTCTCCTGGTTTTTTTTGTTTGTTTATTTGTTTGAGTTTGTTTGTTTTGGTTTGGTTTTTTTGTCTTTTTGAGATAGGGTTTTATTTTGCAGTTCAGGCTGGCCTTAAGCTCACTTTATAACCCAGGCTGATCTCAAACTCGCAGTGATCCTCCTGCCTGGCCTCTACAGTGCTGGGATTACAGGCGTGTGCCTCTACACCTGGCCACAGTTTCTCTTCTAAATATGTCTTGACAACCAGTGTTCCAGAAATGTCATACAAATTTATATTTCCATTACCTATGTATGAATGCTAGTTTATCAATAAAATTGCTTATGATTAATTTCATTTTCTAGATTAGATAGTGATATCAAATTATTTTAATTTGCACTAAATTAGTTGTAGTAAGTTTGAATACATTTTTATGCTAACGTATTTTATATCCTGTATCCTTAGACCATGTTTTGAATAGATTAGTTTATTATTGATTGGTAAGCAGTCTTTTTAAATATGCATTAAAAGCTTTTGTCATTTGCCTTTTAGATTCATATGTGTTGTGTTTGGCCTTACAGAAGTGTGGTTTGGTTTTGTTCATATTTCCTTGACAATCTCTACTTTTGCATAATACATAATTTGGGGGTTGGAAAGGATTTTCTATGGCTCTTTGATCTCTAATTTTCTCTTATATTTCTATATTGTTACTTTTCAGGCCTGTATTTTAATTCCTTGGAAATGTATTTTAGTGTAAGATTTTAGGATAAAGATGTAATTTGCCTTTCAGTCAAATAATGATCCAGTTATTCTAATAGCATCTGTTGAATAGTTTCTTCTGCACTCACTGATTTCAAATCCCACTTGTCACTTGATGTATTCTTAGGAGTATTTAAGTATGTTGGTAGAAAATCTGTTCTTGTTCCACTGACCTGAGGCTCCTAATTGTAATGGCTCTTATGGGACATAATTGCCCCGGGAAATTGGGGCAGGAAATATCAAGAACCAGGAAGGTAAACTGTGTATTTCAGTGGCAACTTACATTTTCTCATCCTGTGACGTGACTTCTGCTTCCCCTCACCCCATGTAGGTGATATTGGAGGTGGGGATTGCTTACTGTGCTTCTCTGGTGCGAAAGGATGATTTACCACATTCCGTGGTTTGGTTGAAGGCTAATCGGCATTGGGTCTCACTGTACTGAAATGCCTGGTGAACTGCATTATGTTCCCTCCTAGTCTTTCTGGAACATTGTGCTCTACAGAAATGGAAGGTTATGAGGTAGGCCTGCAGTCCTCCATGTGACATCCGGGTGAACTAAGACTGTGTTTTCATGTCCCCTCCTCAGACAGGAGTACTGCAGAGCATGGCAAGGAACACCAGACCAAACCCAGGATAGCTCTTGGAACATGGATTAAGGAGACATTCAAAAAAGAACTTAACTGGCTAGTCCTTGTATTATTTTCTATATTGACACAAACTCAGATATATTAGTGAAGAGAATGTAAGACTGAGCTATCAAAATTGATTTTTTAGGATAAAACATAAGATTTCAAATAAATTTTGATCCCCCCACACCCCATAGAGTTTATTTCAGACTCTGCTCCCAGAATCTAGAGGAAGAGGTACAGAGTCCCTCTCTGCCATTTTGGAAGTTTGGTGGGAAACTCTGAGAAGTATTATTCTCAAAGCAGACGGTTAATTTTCAGATGCCTAGAGCAGAATAGTAACTAAATCACCAATTTTGTATTTTTTTCATATATAATTTGTTCTTCTCTTTCTTGTTTCCTAACGTTTCTCCTTTCCCACATTTCTTAACGTGGAAGCTTCCTTGTTTCCTAACGTGGAAGCCTAGCGTGTGATTTTTAGATCTTCTTTTGTGAGATATTCATTCAATGCTATCAGTTTCCTTCTAAGTACTGCTTTTGCTGCATCCCACAAATTTCAATAAATTATATTTTCATTTTAATTTAATTCAAAATATTTAACTTCTCTTAAGAGTCCTTGTTTGACCCATATGTTGCTTAGAAATACCTTGTTTAATCTGCAGTACTTGTGAAATTTTCCAACTATCTTTCTGTAATTGATCTTTGAGCACAAGCATACATTTTATGATTTCTGTTCCTTTAAATTTGTTAAGGTGTGTTTCATTGTGTAGAGTGTGGTCTAGCTTGATGAATGTTGCACGTAAGCTTGGGAATGTGTATTCTGCAATTGTTGGGTGATGCTGCCTCTAAATGTCCTTTATATCTGGTTGATTGATAGAGCTGTTGAGTTCAACTATGTCTTTACTGATTTCTGCCTGCCAGAACTGGTCATTTCTGATATATGAGTATTGAAGTCTCTACCTATCATAGTGAATTTCCTTTTGCAGGTCTATTAATTTTGCCTCATGGATTTTGACATTGTTGTTAGGCACATACACACACTAAAGTTTATGTAACTTTATTATTCTTTAATGATTCAAAAGCTATCTCATGGTCTCTTTTGCCTGATGGTCATCACTAGTAAACTTTATCCACACATGGTGCCTCTAGTTGATGTAAAGTTGCCATTATTACTTATGAATGTAAAATTTCAGTCAGCTGAGTTTTCTTCCTGACTTAGTTCAACAGAACTCTTCACTATTTTAACTTTCTTTGTGGAAACAAACAAATAGAATAAAGGCATTACTCCATTTTCCTGTTAGGTCTGTTAGGGTGAAGATAGTAGAACCTTCTTCTATTGAGGCCAGGACTTCAAATAAGGACTTTTTTGAGCCTTCTATGCATTGTATACGGTTTTGGCTCACAGATTGGTTATGCATCAGTGAACCACTTAAAAGTTAAGAGATTTACGCTTAGGAAAACAGCGTCAGCTCACTATGTAATATGAGCTGCTTTTTTTTTTTTTTTTGTGAAGGGCTTCTTTCCCATACTATGCAACCAGGAGCAAAACAAACAAAACAGTCCTTTCAGCTAAATTGGATTTTTTTGGATTTCAGATAAAAGAGAAGGCATTTTTCTTTTAACAGTGAGAATGGGCATGTGAAAAAATCACAACTGTCATCCCATGTAGGATATATCTAAGTGACAAAGCAATAGTTACGATTACTGTAAACCAAGTCTAAAGCAAAGTTTGGTTCCTAATTTATCCAACGTAGCTACTATACTTTATTCACTTAATGTTGTATTGTAGAGTCAGAGGGACAAATAACAAAAATTAGATCTATCAGCATGAAGTGAGGGATGCTATGTATTTAATTAGGCTATTTCTTTTCAGTTGTTTTCTTAAGTAGATAGGGTTGGTGATGTTAATACAAAGAGAACCATGACCTCGCCCTTGCTGTTAGTCCCCAAATGTCTCATGGATAGTGGCAGAAGTAGGCACGTACTTTAAGGGCATGAGATACACAGAATTCATCTTGGGCTCAAAAAGAATGCCCTTAGGGTGATGAAGAAAGGTACTTGCTTGACAAGATAATGTTCAACAATTAGAGGAGTACTGGCACATAATTCTTTAAGGACTTTACATGTTCCACAAACTCCTTTAACCCACTTGGCAGTTCCGTGAGATCTGAGCATCTCCATTTTATAGATTAGAAAGTTTAGGCACTAAAATGTTAGTTGACTTGCTCAAACTGCCATATCCAGAAAGCAGCAGAACCAGGATTTCAATCCAAAACCCTTGGCTGCTCATGATGCAGATTCTCTTTTTCAGTGGATGCTGGGGTACCTGGAGCTGTGTGGTTGTGAGAGCACCCTGTAGAGCAGACATTAGGTAAATGTCAGCACACTGTCACATAGCCCCACTCCTGTAGGTTTACCATACTAAGAATAATTCCCATGCAAGTCATTGTCATGTTGACCAAAAAGAAAAACTTCACACTTCTCGAGGCTACAAAGTTACATAAATTTTAGTGTTATATGTGCCTAACAACAGTGTCAAAATCCATGAGGCAAAATTAATAGAACTACAAAGGGAAATTCACTATAATAGGTGGAGACTTCAATACCCTTGTATCAGAAATACATAAAGAAATAAGTGTGATGGAGGACTTTTTTCCCTTCCTTCAGTCAAGAGTTCAAATGTTCAGGATGACAGATAATTACATGAGGCATGCTATTTGATATATTTTGTTGAGACCAGGGAACTCATTATAAATTTGTTAATGGGAGCCTATTTGCATTCCTACCATGCATTTTATAAAAGGGTTTTCTTACAGGGTGATCTCTTCTATTGGTCCATCACCCAATGAATGACATACTTGAAAGTCACAAAGCCTATGACCAACGTTGCCCCTTTTTTGGGATACTGATCTCATCTCCTCTTCCCCCCTCGTCAACATTTCCCCTAAATCATAACAAAAGACTGGAGTCTGTAACATTGTTAGTTTAACATTTTTCATTCTTCACAGTCCAATTAAAGAACCTTCAGTAGCACATTTCCCAATAGCAGTCTTACTTTAAGAGCCTTGACGTCCAACTCTAATGATGATGTGTTCGCAAAAAGCACAGGGATTTCTATTGACTTGGTAAAACAGCAGCGGAAAATAAAAAGGAGCGGCAGCTCTCTGTGGGAACTTCTTTCAGTGGGCAGCATTTGGAACAGGATTGTACCTCCGACTAGGCACTTTGATATCTGGGTAGAGTCTGGATTCCCAAGTGTTAAGGATGGGCCGATTTGCAAGCATTCTCCAAATGCTTGTTAAAGGCATTCTTTTAGGTAAAGGTAAGGTAGTTGTACACATTGGCAAACTATGAATTACACACAAAACAGCTAGTGGGATGGACCTCTTCACAATGAGTGAACATCTGGAGAAAAAAAAAATGGGTTCTAAGAATCTGCCTCTTATTTAAAGGACTTTAGTGACTGATCCTTTTCTAGAACAACCTCTCCTTCATTTATTCGTAAGTTCCAATAATTCACATATCTGGATTTGCTTGGAGTGGATCACATTCACTGCAGAAACCAAGAAAAAATGTTTTGACTCATTGGTGACTGCACGCAGAGCTCATTCTGTTGGCTCAGAGAGGAAAAATAATGTTTTCAGGACCCAGATATTCAACTGTCTCCTGAGGTTTAAACATCTAGACAGCAACTCCTTACAATAAGGGGATTAGAAAAGAAGAATCAAGATGTATCCTATGCAGGTACAGATTACCTGTGATGAATATGATCATTATGTATATCTAAACTGTACCAATAAATTTAATTTTTAAAAAGAAGGTAATTACTTCAGCATAGTATAGTAATACTATACTCCTTATAGTATTTTCCATGGATTGTTTTCAGCATTGCACTATAGGATGCCTTGATTTTCATTTGTGTCACCTGATCTTTTAGTGACCCACTACCAAACATTTCTTGCTTTTCTGACTGATGTATTTTAGTTGTCACCTTCAGCAAAAAGGGGAAAAGATTGTTTAACCTTTGGGAACAGAACAGTCCCTTTTTGATTAATTTTTTTTTCATCTTTTCAACATCCTTTGAACCCAAAGATCCCAAATTGCATGGAGCTCATAAATGATAACTAGAGGACTTGGGTGAAGTAAGCCTCATTTATTTCAGTAAAGAAAATCATGCTTAATTAGAGATGTGCTTCTCCTACAATCAGGGAGCAATTCTTTCTGGCTGTTTTCGTTCGTCTATGGGAGGGACTCCTTGAAATAGGGGGAGGATTCTGCTCTTTGTGGCGGGGATGGACAGTCACGAGCAAAGGATGGAGGCGGCCGTCTGAGAAAGAGACAGTTTATCTGAATTCCAGCCTTGAGAAACCTCAGGCATGGGAGGGGGGTTTATCCCAGAAAAATAGGATGTGGTGTACAGCTTCTCTCAGACAAGGCAGACACCAGCTGCCCCTATGAGTGGAGGTGGGGTTTAGGCTGGGGCATGAGGTAACTGGTCCTCTTCCCCAAGGGAGCCAAGGACCCTGGGGCTGCTGGCTTTAGCTTGGTGCAGGATGTTGTCTGGGGCTATGATGACATCCGAGTCCTCTGGGAGCAGAGCAGAAGTGGACAAATGGCCTCCCTATTTGGCCTTGAAGATAAAGTCATTAACTTTTATGAGAAAGTGCGTTTAGGCTTCCAATAAGATAATGAGAGCACCAACAAAATGTTTTCTCTATTTTACTTCTTGAGTAAATGGCTCAGGCATTGTTTTCACCTGGGCTGTTTATCGCCTGCTGAGCTATTTTCAGAGGCTTCATAGGCAGAAACTGTCTGAGGCTTTGTTTATATAAACCTTTTGCTTTGAGGAGGTGGATAACTCCACATGAACCATGGTTGACATACATGCTGTCTGCCTTACACTGGGAGAAAAAGAATCCACTTTCATTTTGTAGTCATGCCAGCAGGTGTCTGGGTGACCTCTGGCTCCATTGGCAGTAGTAATTCTGTGTGAGTATATGAGGCGGGTGTGTTTGTGTTCTATCCAGTCTGAAGGTTTCATTTCCTACTTCGTAGACTTTTTATTTCACCTTTTCTCTTGTACCTACCTACTCTCCATGGCTGCAGTAAGTCAATGGTTGGCCAATATGTTTTTATGGATCACAAGTAATTTACCCCCAGAATCTATCTTTCCTTTTTTTGCCTCCCTTCACCAGTTCTCCTCCTAGCACATCACTGACACAGGTGAATTTTTGAACAGAAGGGGAAAATAATTCAATCTTCTATGCCAGTTATGATCACTTGGCTGTTCTGAAGGAATTGGTGACTCTATCTGCGTTCAGTAGAAAATAGCGCTGTGATCAATTAGTAATATCTGCTGTGGATTTAGTAGGGAGTTGGGGATATGCTTGTGTACATGAAGTATATTTACATTCCTGCTTGAGAAAATGGGCTATTTTTCATAAGAATGAGAAAAAGGTAGTTTTCTAGGAATTGAATGTGTCCCTATTTATGTTGCACATATTTCATGCCTTTTATTATTTTTAAACAATACTTGGGTTTTTAAAATGTGGTCCATAAATCTAATACCATAATCATTAAAAATAGTAGAAATAGTACTGGGCCCTGTCAGACAAGATTGGCATCACACAAGCAAAGAGCCGGTGAGAGTGCATACTAGTATGTCCTGTCATCCTACAGGATGCTCTTAGTACATCTGTTTCCCTTCAAAGTAAAAAGGAAAGTCCAGCTAATGAACTGATCACGTTGGTCGATTTGGGGCCCTTGTTGAAATCATGAGCAGGAGCATTCCGACTGCTGCCTAGTGAGAAAGAACACTGACTTCTACCCGTTCCTGCATTAATGGGAGTAACTAGCTATTAAGCTCTATCCTCAAGCACTGTGGAGGCACATGAAGGACAGTGGGGGGTGGTCATGCCTTGTTTGGCCCTGGGGGCTGCCACAGAGGGCCTGCACTCAGTGCAGGAACTCCTAGAGCCAAGCATCATCCCTGGTGTGTGCTTTGCTGCTCGTTTTGCTCTGGTCAGTAGTCCATACTGAGCCTATTGCATTGCCCCTTGTAGATCCTTTCCCTATGAGCCCATGAGGCTGTTGGGCCACCTGCAGAGGTAGTGCTGGGGTAAATGGTAAGCAGGATATGATACCAGGTAAGCTTCCCAGAAGCTGTGAGCTCAGCTATCTTTGTCTGAGGGTGTCTTACTTTTCTCATTGCTGAGACAAAATACCTGATATTCGAGTTCAAGGGGGACAGGTTTATTTGGCTCACAGTTTATAGAGGTTTCAGTCAATCATCAGCTGGTGCCAAGGCAGGGTGGCATGGCAGACAAGCATCTAAGAGGAGAAATAGTTCAAGGTTGGCAGAAGGTAGCAAAGCAACATGAGATGACCACAGCTCTTTTTATCCATTTTATCTTATCCAGGCTACTTAGGGCAGGTGGCACCCATATCCTTAATCTTAGTGTCCTTGATCCTGGCACTGTACCATGAATCAATTCCAGTGTTACACACTCTGGATTCAGCCACCTCTGAAAAAGCCCCATGCATGACCGCATGAGGCTTTGGGGTGACATCTAGGCACAAGCCATTACAGGAGGCTAATATATCCTAAGGATTTCACATGTGTCTCTAGAACTACTTCAGATAGGAATTCCTACACATGCCAGGGGACAACCAGGAACAAAACTTGGCAACATTGGCAGCATCCTGGCTTAACACAGGGATAGTGGGCACACCCTGGAAGGAATTTCTTTGTTGTTGTTTTTGTTTTGTTACTAGAGATTGAACTTAGTACCTAAGCTTTACTAATAAGCTACATCCCCGGCCCTTCGTAAAGTTTATTTTGAGACAGAATCTCACTGCATTTCCCAGGCTGTTTTTGAATGTGTAATTCTCCTGCCTCAGCTTCCCAAGTGTGCCACCCCACCCAGCGTGGATGGGAACTCTTAATAAAAGCTCTTTCTAGATATTCTAGATAAGATTTACTGTGTAGATTTACTCTCATGAGAGTTGAACCTGATAATGGGTATCACTAAGCCTGTGTTTTATTCAGTTGTTTGCTTTTTAATTTTTTGAAACAGGATCCTCCATCTAAGGTAGAAAGGAAAGCTTCGTGAAGACACAGACATTTGAACTGAGATGGAAGCAGAGGGGCCCCACCCATATCAGTCCTTCAGGGAGTCCTGTCTGCTTTGCTGCTGTTAAATTACCCCGGCCCCCTCTCATGCCCTGCTGGCTGCCATCCTTATCCTTCCCCTGGATTTCTGCAGTGGTCTCACTCCATTCTCCCAGTTCCCACCCTTGTTCTCTTAAAACCTCTTCTGTCCCCAGCACCCTGAGTGACTTGTCTGACACCTACATCAAATGCCATCTTTCCTTTGCTTAAAGCCTTCCAAGGGCTTCCCATGGTGGAATAAAATCCAGACTTAAAAATAGTTCCAGAAGAGACATCTATTCAGGCATCTCTGCAGCCTTCTTCCCACCACTATCCTGCCCGAGCCATACCAGCCTTCCTCTTTCTTGAATAGGATAAATTCACTCCTATCCCAGGACATTTGCACTTGCTGCTGCTTCTGCCTTGGATGCTCTTCCACCCAGTATTTTCAGTACTCACTCACTGGTTTTATTTAGGCCTCTGTGCAGGACTGAGCAGGTCAGATGCGATCTGCTCAGAAATGATGTCCAAGATGACTCTATTTGTGCACATTCATATACACACATACACACACACAATGAAAAAAAATACTTGTTTCTATATTATTTCCTTGAGAATTTCTACAATAGAAAAGTTCTAATGGTGTCTTCTGTTTCCAGACTGAAAGTATCTGGATTTCACAGGGTCCTAAGTTCTCTTCCTTAAGTAGGCGCTTAAGGATTGACCTTGGAGGTTTGGCTTGAAAATGAGCTGAATTCATTCCAAAAGCATGTGTTAAGAGCAGTCTGTATGTCGGGTGCTGTTCTAAGCACTGAGAATGTACTGAGCCACAAGAACTCCCCTCCCCCACGCTCCCCCACATCCCCTCCACCTGATTCCCAAGGAGGCAGAATGTAAACAAATAAATATAGACTAAAATGTTGGGTTGTGGCAGTGCTGCAGAAAAAAATAAGAAAGCAAGGAAGAGGTGAGCCACTTGTTTGTGGGCTTGTACTAGTTTTTACATGGAGTAACACAGGGCAATTAAAAGCACCCTTTCCTTTTGCTTTCCTGCCTGAGCTATAGAAGGGACTCTGGAAGAGGGTGGAAGAGGTCTGTATAGCTGTGGCTTTGTTTTACGGTGAAAGCTGTGTCTGACATGCAATCAGGAACCTTCTAAGAGAAGGTCTAAGAGATGTATCTAGAGGGTCAATAAGTTGGATTAACTCCTCTTCTGGTAATTCCTGTATTCTGCTCCCTCAGTCACAAAGTGTGCTGACAGTAGAAAATCCTGTCCATAGCTTCAGCCGAGATGTGGAGATGTGGAGCATGCTTAAGATCTGCTGGCTGCTTTATGTGTGAAACCACACGG
This sequence comes from Dolichotis patagonum, assembly GCA_004027295.1. Classification (NCBI taxonomy): domain Eukaryota; kingdom Metazoa; phylum Chordata; class Mammalia; order Rodentia; family Caviidae; genus Dolichotis; species Dolichotis patagonum. The sequence continues at coordinate 58,274 of PVJX010005383.1, forward strand.
GCAAGGTCAGTTGCCCTGAAACCAGAGTTTCTTGGTAATGTCCAAGGCCACTCAAATCGCTGACTATGCCTTTCAACCTCTCTCTACTGGCAACCGTCTCTAGAAGACCCCTCACACATGCCGGTGCCCCCAACCAACTTCTCCTGGCTCCTTTCCATGGGGATTGTGGTTTTCGCCTCAGCGACCTCTCATCCTAACATGCTCTCAGTTTGAAAGTGAAGCTCAGGGTACAAGGTGGCCCAGGGAGGTCAGCCGCTGACCGAGACCACCCCTTGCTGCTCCCTGAGAGCCCTAGTCAGTAACTCCTGTTGAGCACAACCTTCCAACACAGCCCACAACAGAGGAGAATTGACGGTGCTCTTGGCCTCAGGAAGTTTTCAGCTGCATAGGACTTAGAGCGGTTTCAAAGGCTGGCCTATCTGGCATTTTCCCTCTCAGCCCAGCCAATGGAGCAGTGGATGGATGTGCTGCGAGCCACGGTGCTCCCTGGAAGACTTTCAGTCTGTGGCTGCTCAGTACTCCATCTGCATTTCCAGAAAAGCACAACCCAAGCTGAGTGGATAATTCAGAACGTGGACAAAAATAATTCACTTCATATGTTATAGTTGTCATCAGCTGTTGTTGCTTGGTTCTTAAATAAACTATCTTCTACAGCAGTTTCAGTTTTAAAGAAAAACTAAGCAAAAACCACAGAGTTCCTGCAGACTCCCTTATCCCACCCCATAATTTCACCATTACTGTCCTGTAGTGGTGTGGCATGTTCATTACAATTATAAGTGAATATAGATATATTATTAACTAAAGTTAATACTATTTAACTAAAATTAGTTGTAAACAAAAGCCCCTAATTTACATGAAGGTTCATTCTTGGTAGTATTTGTCACATAATATAATGACTATTGCAGTCCACTATGCAGAGTAGATTCACTGCCCCCAAAATCCTCCAAGTTCTTCCTATATGTCCCACCCTCTTCCCCCTCCTAAATGCCAGTCATTGATCTTTTTTTATTATTATATTTACAGCTTTGCCTTTTCCAGAATGTTATGTATTTATGATCCCTACATGTCTTCTGGTACATTGATGTCTCATTTCTTTTTATTGCTGTATAATATCCCATTATATGGAAGCACCACCATTTCTTTACCCACTCATGTATTGAGGGATATTTTGGTTGTTTCCAAGTTTTGGAAATTCTGACTAAAGCTGCTAAAAATATTCATATGCAGGGGTGTTTGTGTGTGTGTGTGTGTATTACTTTTCAACCCCTTTGGATAAATGCCAAGGAGCCCAATTGTGGTAAGAGTGTATTTAGTTTCATGAGAAACTGACAAGCTGTCTTTTAAAGTGGCTATAACACCTCATTGGTTGGTTTTGACTCCTAAACCATTTTCATTGAGGCAAGGCTGGATCTTAGGTAATACTTCAGAATGCTCTGAATATAAATAACCCATTGCTCTTTTGGTCGACACACTTACCTGGAGCTTCCATGTGAAGAACTGCCCTCTTTATTCTTCCTGTGGTCCTCCTGACCATCCTCCTCTTCTCACTAGAACTGAGCTGTCCTAGCAGAAAATGTCCTCTTTTCCAGCTCCTTCTTTCTTTGCTTCTCATCTCTTCCCTTCCCCAACAAAAGCCAAAATGGTAAATAGAGAAAATGGCAAGAGCGAGGTTGATGGGGAACTTTCACCTCTATTTCCCCATAGTGGAAATATTGCACCTGCTATGCATACTGTATGATTCCAACTATGGTTTTGTTTTCTTTAAAAATTTTTTTATACTGATAGCACCGAAAGACACATGACACCCTCTACCCCAGAACCATGCAGACCACATGCCTTGCTCCTTACTGGTTTGTCTGCAGAGCCAACAAATGAGACTCTTCCCATGTGACCAAGTACATTTGCAGCATCCACAGCTTTGCCACATGTGGCCATACAAAACCAGTGGCCCAGGAGGACAGGTCAGGGCCCTATAGTCAGGCTGTGGGCCAGGAAAACCTCAAAAGCCTCACCCTTGTGTTCACTCTCTTAGACTCCTGAATCTCTTTAGACCCCTGACTCTAAAACTCTGAGCATGGGTTTTGTTTATGGCTTATAAGCCTTGTTCCTTTCTAGGTAGACTTTGTGTTAAACTCAGATGCTTTGAGTTACTGTAAAAAGACAGACAGGCAGGCACAGATAGGTGAAATAAAATGGAAGAACTTCCAGGAGGATGGAGAATCATCCCAGTTAATGAGGCAGGGGTGATCACTGGTCTCACTGCAAGCTCCTCAGACCATTGCAAGTTCTGATGAGTGGCCCTGGCAGTTCGTGTCACTGCCATCTGGTTCCTTTTCCTCTGAGCTTTGGGTACTTCTGCTCTGGGAAAATTGGAGGCTGACTGGCCTGTGTGTGAAGAGTCTTTCTCTGTTGAGACCCAGAATGTCTCAAAATGGAGGGCTGTTATCATCTTAAGCAGGACAAAGTCCTGTGCATTACAGAAATGTAGCTACCTGGCTCCACCAGGAGTAACCCTCATTATCGTGACAATCAAAAACCTACCTGCACAGGTTTACAGATGTCTACTTCCCTTCTGGGCCTTTCAGCACCTGCCATCTGCATTTGTCACCCAGGCCTTTATCACTTATCCATCCTCTTCACTCTTCCGCCACTCCTGCCCCTCACCTCAGGGACCCAGGGAAGAAAACTGAAACTTATGGCCAGTCTGCAGTGTAATGCAGTGTGAAAAGTGTGGGGCTGTAAGAACTTAAAGATGTTTCCCTTCTTAACTGGTAAAAATCTGTTGTCTGATATTGTTCCCTCTGTTTGACCTTGTTTCTCAACCAGCCACCCTCATCTGATCAAACGATGCTAGAGAGTAATGATAAGCCTTATTGCAGTGCTGTCCCCTCCCCCAGTTGCCCCATCCTCGGGGCTGATGCTGCATTGATCTGAGATTCTGCCAGGTCACCTGGTATTTATATTGGCTCAAACCCCAAGCTTTGCCATGCCTCCTGCAGGGAGTTCCGGGGTGTCCTGACTGTTTCAGAGCAGTGGGAAGGATGAGTTTGTCATTCACATCAGGAAATGGAGCAAAGTTCAAGGACTGATGTTTGTAGCTCCTCCCAGTTCATATCCTAATTCCAAGCCACTGCCTACAAGAGATGTCTGTGTCTAGCCTGACTTGGTTGGGGCTGTCCAGAGGCCAGCTCTGCCACTGTGAGGCTCACAGAAGCAGAAGCACTACTGCCTCAAGCCTGAGGATGGCAGTTCTGGAGCCACCACAAAGCCAAGGAAGCTGACACCAGTGGGCCCACCCTGATAGTATGGGGGGTTGTAAGATCTCCATGGACTGGTAAAAAGCTAGTACTTGGTTCCTTTCTCTTCTGGCAGCCAGAACTGTGCTCTGTTTAGCCTATTCATATCTCTGTGGAGCCTGGATCCTTTTGGTAGAGCTTGAGGCATCTGCCCACTCCTTGCCCAACCTGGCTCTGGCCCATTCCCCTGCTTCAGCTCAGCCCAGGATCTTTGCAATCTCAGAGCTCACCTGGTAGAGCCTGTTGGTGATTCAGCAACTGAGGAACTCTAGCCAGCCTGGCAGGGCTCCCTTATACCTGACCTGTTGCCTTGCAGTTTCAGGAAGCTGGATGGGGAGCCAGCACAGGAGCAAGGCCCTGAGGAAAAGGAAGTTTGACTCAGCACCCAGCCCTGGCCCAGGTCTTTGATATACCTTAACTTTGCACAAGAGATTTATTCCCTTCTGGCCAAGAAAAAAAAAGTTCTGGTGTAGATCTGTGCAGACAAGCATGAGCACAGGGCCTTCCTTCTATCCACAAGATGCTTGGTACCTTCCATATGGGTAACTGGTATCCAAAGATGAATTGCCCTGGATGCTATTTGCTCTGTCTTATGAGAGAGCCCCCCCCAACCCCCCACCCCCTGGCCCAATGAGCAAGTCACTGGGCAGTGGCATTTTGTCAGGCTTTGCATTAGGTGAGGGTGTTGGGGCAGGTTGAAGACATCTAGTGGCAGAGTAAGGTGCTACATCATACCTCATGGCCTTGGAAACAGGTGTCTCAATAGGGCAGGCCAGTGTAGTGCAAGGGTCGCTGTAGATTCTTTATTAGTTGTTTATTTTTGTAACTACATTTCTGTCTGTTAAGAAGAGCATATGTCACCTCTTTTTGCTGTCAGGTCACTTCTCTACCCACCCTGCATATGTCAGTCTTGGGCATTTATTAGGGCCTCAGCTCTAAACAGCACAAAGTGTTTTGCAAGTATTCTGACTTGGCCTTTGAGTGGGAACAGAAAAGATAGTCATCAATTCTCCTAAATCAGAAACGGTGAAATGAGTTCTGGGCTGAGACACAGAGGAACAGGGAATCCTTAGTACACCATGTGGGTGATCCAAGTGAGACCTACTCCCAGCCCTGGTGCTGATAGATGTTGGGGGTTTGAGGAGTGAGCCTTGCCTGCTGGAATGGTAAGAGACATCATGGAGAGGATGGGGTGGAGCTGGACCCAAAAGGCTGAGTAGAAATGAGTCTTGTCAGGAAAGAATGAGAAAGCATTAGGGGACCTCGAATAGATAGACACATTTGATTGGAAGCATCAGAGACTGTCCCAGGAGCACTTTTTCATGTGTTTGCTTCAGTAGCATCTCTTCATCTAGAGGGCCAACTCTTTGAGTTACATTCTGCCTTTGCTTGCAGAGGCCCTAGGCACAGTGTCATCGGTGAGCACCTCTGAGCTGGGTGAACTTCCCTTACAAAGCCACTGAATGAGGTCTACACCCCTTTCACTCCCTCTGTCTTCTCCTCAGGATATGATCTGGCCTAGGTTAGGGCTTTCTGCGCTCTCATTAAAGTTTCAGGAGAAACCAACCAACAAAATAACCAAGAGTAGGAAGAAAATATGTTTCATGGGTCATTTCATTGGGTGACCACACAATTTAGCATTACCTGAGCAGACCAGTTCAGCAGATTAACTTCAGATAAGGGTCACACTTCCTTCGATCATTTCTACATGAAACTTTAACATTAGTTAAATAGAGGACATATTTTAACTCACAACCAAACTGAATAACGATATAGCCAAGGTATTCGTTTTTTAATTCAATGTGTAATGGTCTGCAAAAATTAGAAGGATTAGCTGGGCATGGCGGCGCACACTTGTAATCCCAACGCTCTGGAGGCTGAGGTAAAAGGATTGCTATGAGTTCGAGGCCACCCTGAGCTACATAGTGAATGCTAGGCCAGCCTGAACTGTGTAGTGAGACTCTGCTTAAAAAGAAGAGACAAGGATTATTTTTCGTAGGAAGACTATGACTTACTTCATAGCAGTGGTAGCAAACCTGTGACATCCATGCCTCGGCAGAATGTTATTGATGAGAGCTGTAAAGGTTTCGCCATCACTGCTCTAGAGACTGACAGAAGGGACTTGTGGTTCCCTCCAGCATCCAAAATGGTGTCTTCCATATACTAGGAGCTCAGGAATGAATGAATGAATGAATGTCAGGATTCAAGCGTGGTCCATTTCCACTAAAATCAGAAGAAGGATTGAGACTTAGAGCTGAAGGAAGAAATTAATTGCTGGGGATTTGCTTGTTTCCCCAGGACCCATGTGTACGTTTTATCACTCAGCCCTCCAACTCTTTTTCCAAGCTGGTGACTTCTCAGAGAAATTCAGTTTCATCTCACTGGAAACCTAACAAGGTGCTGGGCACTGCGCCAGGTATGAAAATAGAGAATAAGGGGCAGTTCTGGCTCCACTAAAGGGAGAGACAGATAAGACAAGAAAACTTCCAAGCCACAATGCAGAATAAAATAAGGACTGCTCAGAAGAAGGAATGTGGCTTTTTGTGTATGTGTTTTGTTTTGTTTTGTTTTGTTGTGTGTGGGTGTGTGGGTGTCACTCAGGGCCTTTGAACTGAACTACATCCCCGGCCCTATTTCTATTTTGAGTCTTATGAGTCACTAAATTGCCCAGGCTGGGCTAGAACTTGTGATCTTTCTGCCTCAGTCTCCTAGAATGCTGGGATTGGTGGGCTTGACCCCCACACTCAGCTCATTTCATTTCTAATAGTTGGGTGAGATTTTGAAAGCTTGATTCCTGTGGGTAGAGAAGGGGGTGTACCAACTTGAGAGAGAAGCATTTTAAAAACAATTTTATTGATATATAATTATACATATTTCTGGGGTATGATGTGACATTTTGATATATGTATGCATTGTGTAATGATCATACCAGAGTAAGTAGTACATCTATTATCTTAAGCATTTGGGATCAGCATAACATTAATAGTTACCAATAACAGCTGCCATTTGTTTCATATTTATTACATGCCACTCAGTACTACATGTTTCTCATGTGTCCCCTCATGTATTATTTTATATAACAATCTCATGCCAGGGATGGATACTTCTTTCTGTCTTTTTACAGTGAAGGTAACCTCAGCCTAAGCAATGAAGGTAACCTCAGCTAAATGAGGGTTACTAGCCTCAAGGTCAGGCTCTGGGTGGCGGCAGCCCCAGACAGGGAGCCCAGTGAAAATGGACATTGGGAGTTTCAGTGCCTGGCAGGAAGTGGGCAGAGTTTAGAGGGGAAAGGTCTGGGACTAGGTTATGCACTTGAAATCTGCCCAGGACTCTGGACTGTGTTCTGTCCCTGGACTGGATTGTGAGCAGTGTGGAGGGCATGAACAGTTTGTAGGGAAAGAGTGATATGGCCCAGCAAGCTTACTCTGGCAGCCAGAGCAAAGGTAAAAACAGAACAACAACAAAAAGAGTGAATGAGGAGGCTATTGGCAGGAGAACCAGTTTGGCAAGTATTGTGCTAGCCAGGGAAAGATGGTGAGGCCAGGTTTGGGGCAGGTTGCAGGGATGCAGGGGATGGTAAGATGGACATGTGCAGGCTGCATACGTGGGAAGGTCTAATGGATTGGAGTAAAAGATTGAGCTGGTCATGCTGACTGTAGTTATCAGGTCTTCAGCCCTGCCCAGGGCACACTGGGCAATTGGAGGAGATGAATTTATTTTTGAACCTGTGACTTGAGGTGCAGGCCTTGGGAACATGAGGAGGTTGCAGCTGGTGTGTGAGGTATGGGATCTGTGTGGTGCCTTTGATGGGTATTGCTAGAAGCTTCAGCAACGCACTTTGTCTGTGCTGCAGTATGAAAACTCTGCTTTTCTTTTATAATGTGGGTATTGATGCTGTCCCATGTGGCTTGGCCATTTTGAGGGCAAGTTACAGATCTCAGATTTATTTGTTTTTTAAAAATTTGTTCACAGCAAGTAGGTACTCAATAAATATAATTTCAAAGTCGGTGCCCTGCAACATCAGTGGCCTGCAACCAAGAGACGGTGGAGTCTCAATTAAAGTCCCTTGGTTGAAATCCTGTTGGTGAGACCCAGTGGCAAAGCAGGGATGGGGCACTGGGACCACTTCTTCCTCATCAACTTCCTGGAAGTTATAGAACTAAGCACCATCAGCTGCCTTGAACAGTGGGTGCTCATTGTAGTCTAAAAGCTCCATGTACTCTGTTTGATTTCTTTTGGGAGGAGCTGTTGTCCTTATTTTACAGATGGACACTGAGCATTGGCAAAGTTAGATCATGTAGCCAAGGTCTCCCAGTTAACAAGTTGCAGAGGCAGGATTTGAATCCTGCCTCATGGAAGATTCCTCTGAACTTTTAGGCAATGCTGGCCTATTTTCTGTGCTGTCATAATCACAAAGTATTGCCTTAGGCTCATCAAGTTGGACTTCATTGCTTATGGCCCCAAGGATCATTAGGAAGGACAACTGAGGGCCCCAAGCCCATGACCCTTGGGATATCTTAGTAAGGCAACATTATGACTGCGTTGAAAATACAAAAAATGGAAAGTATGTTGTTAAGGATCTTATTCATCTTCTGAGAATGGATATGAATGCTATACTAAATTGGAAGACAAAGTTGTCCTAAACCAAGCACACTATCACTGAGATAATGCACACAACAACCATCATTTTGTCTGATCCCCAGTTGAAGGCAGGAGTTTCATTTATAGAAAGAGTTGAAACAAGGCCAATATCTCCCCAGCCAGACAGCTAAGGAAGCTGGGCAGTCTTGTCCATTCTTCATAGACACCTGGAATTTAGGGACTTGGCACACCTTCTGGCCCCACCCTGCCATTTAGAGATAAATGATTGAAAGAGGTAACGTGAGTTGCTAAAGGTAACACCATTTACAGATGACTTTAGTTTCTGGGCTCCCCCAGTAGCCTGCATTCCCCACACTAGTGCGTGTATGTGGCTCCATCTAGGCAGGAGAGGAGGAGGTGGTCTTTTCTGGCACCCTGTGTTCTTCCGCTGTACTTCGCAGGGGTACACTCAAGCAAAATGGGAACAGCCAACCCTGTAACACAAGCTACAGTATCTGTCACTTATAAACAGGGTGACCTTGTGCCAGTTGCTTAATACCCTATACCCCTACTTTCTTTTGTTGGAAATGGGAGCATAATGCAGATTGAGCCATGCCTAATCCAAAATTCTGAAATGCAGTATGCTCTGAAATCTGAGATTTTTTGAACACCAACATGATGCCACAAGTGGAAAATGCTATACCTAGGCTCACGTGGCAAGTGAGAGTCAAAACGCAGGCACACTAGAACTGTAACATTACCATTCACCTGCGTGTGTAAGGTATACATGAAGCATAAATGCATTTCTTGTTGAGATATGAGTCCCATCCCCCAGGTATCTTATTTTGTGTATGCAAATATTCCACAACTCCCCCACTAAAATGTCAGACACTTCTGTCCCCAGACATTTTAGATAAGGGACACTCAACCTATAGTACCTACTTTGTACTTGAGTGTTGAGTGAGATGATCCAGAGCACATAGTAAGCGTTCACACAGTTGTTGCAGCTACTATTATTAATCATGACATCAGTCACAGTAATAATCCCATAACTCACCGGGATGAGGCGGGACTCAGGAGACTCCCTCCACTGCCCTGCCCGGGCATAAAAGTCCCTCTGGTTAGCTTTGTGTGCTGGCTTGTAAATGGCTTGTTTGAGTGTAAGTGTCAGGCCCTCACTGACTGGGGGGTTTTGTAACTGACCGTGGCTCCCACCCTGCATCGTTGATATCTTTTCTCTGTGTGTCAGTACCTGCCTCCGGAGATACCATGCTAGCCCTTTAATGTAATTTCTCCATTAGATTCTCTTGTCTTGGATTGCAGGGACCAATCTGTGAGTATGAGATAGTGACAGAAAGAGCCCTCTGTCCCATGGGCCCGTCTGCCCAAGATTCATTCCCATGTCACATATTTCTAAACTCTTTTACCATCCTGAGTTCTCCTAAGCCCGTTTTGCCAGTTCTTCCACAAATTCCTCTGCAGGTTCACCTGGTATCCTCTAGAGTGTACTGGCATTGCTGGGAACAGTGAACTGGTACCTCTTCCCAGGGGAGAAAGCGCAGCTTTCCGATGGGGATTCCACCTGGCTGCTTCCACCCCAATATCCTATGTATGAATAGTCTCTGATGCCCTGCCCCACAAACTCTCCTCTTGGGCCATATTTGCGCTGCCTTTCCCATTTCTTTCTTAATTCCCACCCTGAAGACGTCTTTACCCAGCTCTCAACCTCTTAGATTTAAAAATATTGATGAAATGGTACAACTGGGCAATTTTTACTAGGCAGGGAAAATCCTGCAACGTTTGCATAAAATTTAAGTTGCGGTGATATATTTTCTAAGGGAAGATACCATGAACCTGTACTGCCAGGCCCTGGGTTCTATGTGACCCCGTTTGTACTTATTTTTGTGCCTGTCCAGGTAACCCTGCAGACCTTGTGCTAGGCTGTAAGATCCTGTCCTCTAGGTACCACCCACTACTTTCCAAGCTCCTGGCTCTGTTCCTCTTGAGCCCCAGCATGGTAGGGAGGGAAGGGAAACCTGGCACCTCCTGAATTCTTCCTTCTGCCCTACCCTCTGGCCCAACTCCCCTGCCTCCCATGGCACGTCAGTCTTTACCCAAGGTGGAGTCCTCACCACATCCTGGGAACCCAGAGCTTCCTGCACCTCCCTCCAACTTCCCCACATCTCCTCTGCACCAGCACCTCACTTGTCACCCTGGAAGCTTGCTCTAGGGGTCCAAAAACAATAAGATGTGAAGCTGAATGGTCTAGAGTGGTGGCAAACCTTTTAGAGCTTTCAATGCTAACAAATGGCCGACCGTGGCACGTGTGCCATAGGTTCGTCACCCCTGGGCTAGAGGGAACCACTGACCCATCCACTGGGGTAAGCTGGAGCCTGAGAGCAAATACTGACTGCAGCAGAGGCCAGAGCTAGACACAGTCAGCGCTCTGGGCTGGCCCCAGGCCTGAGGGTGATCCTCCCAGGTCTGGGCACTACAACTGAGTACCCACAGAAGAGTTCGCCAGGTGGCAGATGATTGACAGTAGAGTATCCCATGTGGAAGGCACAGCCTGAGTCGTCCACAGTTGCTTCATGCAAGAGCAAGAGGCTGAAAGAGGAGTGTCCTGGTCTGGGGGACATGAATGCCCAGCAACTCTGAACAGCACTACCCACTGGCACATCTGTGGATGAATTTCAAAGTGACCCTGCTTCTGTGAACTCCCAGGTGAACAGGCTGCCCTCTTTTTTTACATTGCTTCTGTTGAAAACTTTTGTCTGTGCTCCAAACAGCTAAATGGAAAGCATGGCAACCCTTGTCCTGCCTTAAAGGCAGACCTGGATTCTGACTGTTTTGAGGGTGGGGATCAAGTTTCATAAGGTTTTTCTTCCGTTATGTGTGGTTTTCCCCAAACACTACCCCTTCTTTTCTTTTTCCTTTTGAAGTCCACAGTGTTGGGATTTCCCATTTTGGAGCTATTTGACAAAACGGGAGGTTGGCAGGAGCAGCCTAAAAGGGATTTCTGTCCCAGAGGATGACTCTCAGGCTGGGTGGCTCTTAAGCCTGCATTCCCATCTCCATGACCCATGGAGAACAGCTTTGAAACTCAGATGAGAGGAATCAGTGGCTCCAACCACCAATCCTGTGCCTGAACTGTGCGTTCTCCCTCAGCCACTGCATTTGGCCTGGGGCTGGGCTCGTGCATTCTTCCTTTGTTTCTCAGGCATTTGGAGCTTGCCAGGGCAGCGTGTTCCTGGAGGGTTTGCACAGACTGACTTTCCATCCGTGGCCATGGCAAAGACCTGGGCACCAGGGCTTAATGGGCAGCCCAGTAGGAGTTCTTGCTCATAGGGGACATTGCAGGCAGTGGGAAAACCCCAAAAGCTAATGGTTGTGGCCCACGGAAAAGAAGGGTCAACCTTAACTACTGGGTCTGCTGAGTCTATTACTGAAGTTCCTTTGTGGGATCCTAAATGCCACTGCTTCCTGATGGGCCGTGGTGTGGGATTAAACACGGAAGCACTCTTCCAGGCACAGAGTTTGTACAGGCTTGAGCCTAAGTTTGCCTGCAGGACAATGGATAAATTTCTTAGTCTCTAAATCTCAGTTTCCCAATCTGCACAATTGAGTATTCCCACTAGCTGGACAGGGAGGCAGGGAGGTGCCTGTGTTGACATGAGAATAAAGTAAAATAACATATGTAAAACCCTAGTGCTGGGTCTGAACTTCTATGTACCCAATTAGTGTACCCCCATCTGAGAATAGAGAAGACTTCCCACCCCTTCCCAGCCCCATCTTCCTGGTCCAGGGCCCCTGTAGGGAGAACTGTGTGGTAAAGAGAAAGCAGAGGCCTCACCTCCCATCATAGGGCCCCCAAGCTGAAGTTGTTTACAAACCAGGATTGCAGAGTGAGACCGGGGCATTAAGAAGCTGTTTTCCATGGGAATGTGAGGGTATGGAAAGGAATTATTCTTTTGCACTACTCAAACTGTGAATAAAAATGTAACATCTTTCATCTGAGGAACACAATGATTCTGCAGACTTTAATTCCTGAAACACCTTTGTGAGCTTGGCAGCTTATAGCTTACAAGCGAGGAACAGAAGAGACAAAGCAGTTTGCACAAGGCTGGGGAAAGGGTCTCAGCCCATGCCCACGTCTTCCTGGTGTTGTCTGAGCTCCAGAGGCTGTCCCAGGGCCCAGGAATTGTGATGTGTTTACCTCCACTGTTGGGGTGTGGGGCAGGAAAGAGGCATGAAGATCATTCATTAGTGCAGGCACAGTGCATAACAGGCCAGTCATGCTCCCCCTTTAGAGGTATGCAAAGCATCTGCCATATCATCCATTGACATGATTACAGGTCCCTGGCTGACTTGAGCCCAGAGTGGTTTGTGGCAGTGCCAGCAAAGTCAGAGTGTGGCTACTCCCCAGCTTCAACTGTGCGACCACTGAGACTTTTCCTGGCCGCAGCAGGAATGTCTCACTTGAACACTTGGTGTGTGCATTACAGACTCACCCTTTGAAATATGTCCAGGCAATCTTAAGAGGCTTGCTCGCAAAATTAGCATCTGTGGGGCCACAAATGGCACAGAAAAGATACATGTGATTTTACATATATCTCCCAATCTCCCTACCCTGACCCCACCTGCAACCCAAATATCTTGTGCGGGACTCTGTAGGAATATCAGGGAATCTGTGCCAGGCCCCAGTAAAAGGAGGCAGAAGTTCTTATAATGTTTCTCATGTCAAAGGACAGAAGCAAAGTTTTGTGATAGCCGTATCTGTTCTAAATGTGTTTGCCTCTGAGAATTAAGACCCCTGTGTTCCCAGTCTAAGTGAAAAGAGGCCAGCAGCTCTGTAGCCTTCCTGGCAGGGGAGGGGTGGGTCCCACACAATGAGAAGTAGCAGACAGGACTTCTGTTTTCTGTGCTGACTTAATACATCTGCCTTTGGGACTAACCTGCCTGAGGCCCAGCCCCACTGCATGGCCACTGGGCCATTTCCCTGCATTTCACTTTTGAGAAGTTAATTTGTGCTGATTGCAGAACTCAGGAAAGTTTCCTTCTTCGCTGAAATTTTGCTGCTCTGTTTCCAAAAACCTCTGCTACTCGACTATGAGGGTACATAAGGACATCTGTTGGCCAGAGTGGTTTTGAGGGTCACACAGAAGCTCAGAGGTCACACTTATAATGGCCCTGAACTTGCGATTTAGTGCTCTGTGGTTGCAGTCTTGAAATTCTTACGGCTTTATCTTGGGATCTGTGTCTTATAAGTCCAGTAAGACATTAGAATGTGCCCTGGAAGCTTGGAGCCTTGGTTTCCAGGGTGCTGCCTACCACCATCTCCCACCTCCCCTGTTGGTCATTGTCGCTGCTGCACTCTGCCTCTGGTGGAGCCTGGACACTAAAAATGTTGAGACTAAATACGTGTACCCTATGGCATCTTGGATTAATACATGGTGACAGCTGGCAGACAGCTCCACACCATGTCCATGGACAATTAGCAAGGGCCAGGCCTCCCCACTTCCCCTGATCCAGATATGTACTACATCCTGGCAGTACAAGAGGACAGTACAGTCCTCTTGCAGGTCGCCCATCTATTTTGCCTTGGGACAGCCAGTCCCCAGAAAGAAGAGACACCTGAGTGGACTTCCCCACCCCTAGCTGGGTCGCAGCGCGTCAGACCACTGCTGTCAGAGTGAAAAATCCAGCAGCTAATGGGTCCCTTGCTCACTTTGTCACTGGGGCCCTGTGTGCCCATGAGGGGCTGCACTCACCCCGCTCTCCTGTAAGGAAAGGAGTGACACACTCAGCAAACAAAATCACCTTGACGTGTACCACAGTGTGAATAAACTTTATGTCACTACAGTGTACACTGAAAAGTGGTTAAAATGGTAAATATGTTGTGCATGTTTTCCCACTATCAAAACAGATTTTTAAAACCATAAAGCACTATGTCAGGTGGAGAGAAACTGGCAGGAAGGAAAACATTGATATTTTAGTGCCATCCATGAGCATTTTTTTTTTCCTGCAAACAAGGAGTCCCATGTTTTTATTTTGCTCTGAGCCCCACAGATGAGGTAACCAGGCCTGTCTTTTGGCCACTTTGTAAAACTACGAAGTCTTTGCCTTCCAGAGGGCTTGCCCTCCGATCCTCTGAGGATGCCATTTGCTAAGTAGATGCTTACCTTTTCTCTCTGCTTCCCCCCACAGGTATCGTGTTGGCTGTGTGCCAGGCCCTGGAAAACAGCACATCCCCCCTCAGCGGTGAGTACAGCTTCCCTGGGGGTGTGAATAGGGAGTGGTGTTTGGATCCTGGCTACTGTGGGGCCTGAGCTCCCTCCTGAAGAGCTCCCTCCCTGGGCCTCCTGCCCACATGCACCTGCCTGTCCCTGAGAGGGAGCACTCTCTTCTCCATTCTCTCTTCACAAGCAGATGGACGCTCACAGAGAGGTCTTAACTGTAGGCCTGGGAGCAGCTTCACTCCCAACTAGCGTGGACAGGTGTGCTGCAGAACAGGCCTTGCAGGACCCAAGAGCTCAGAACCATCCACGCTCTTTCTGCTCACAGAACAATCAGATTTCTGAATCCCATTCTCTGCGTCTGCCTGGTGATCTCTGCTTGGTGATGTTCTGGTTCATGTCTGGATATTTGTGCTAATAGTTTCCTTTTTCATTTAAAAATTCCTAGAGCAGTAGTTTGGAGAGCAGGGGAAGTGTAGGAGGCAAGCCCCTCAGCATCATAGCACTACGGGGAAGTAATCGCTAGTTTGTTGCCTTCGTTCATGTGCATTAATGTTGTAATGTGATTCGTCCCGGTGAAGAAACTGTTTTAAAGTTGAAGTTGTGCATTTTTCTATGTTTCTGGAAAGTCCTGAAATCAGTCCTTTTAAACTGTCACAGTGTTCTGTTAAAATGGGCACGTGGGATTTAAATAAGCATTCTCCAAGGGATATTTATGGCGCCTCTTCCTGCCTGGAAGCTTTTCCTTTTTTTAGATTCTTCCTCAGGAGATACATATATATATCTAAGAGCAAGAATAAATGAATTTATGAACCTTGCACACACTGTCCAATAGCTTTCTAGGTAGACTGTGTTGATTTATCCTAGCCATGTGTGAGTAGGCCACTCGCTACTCCCTTGTTGATATGAAGTATGTTTTTCTGGCTTCTGTTCCCATCTGCTACTGCTATTTGTCCCTCAAAATTTCAGGGAAGTCCCTGTGGAAAGGGGAAGGTTTCCATGTATTCATAAATTCTCTCACCAGCTACATAGTTTCCCTGATACTCTGCTCTTTACTCTTCCCTACCTTTCCTTCCAAAGTCAACAGAAGCAATAGTAGTATCACTTTCACCCTGCTGGGTACAACTGCTGCTCTAGCCCCAAGATCCTCCCTTGATTCTGTTATCCTTGATGCATTTGAACCTTAAAGGTGCCCCCACCACTTGGTGATCCATGATGACCCAGAAGAAACCATCTCTCTTCCTCCATTGCCATGTTTTGTTGGGGCTGGATATGAAAGGGGGAAAATCCTAAAACCAGTCCCACAGGGATACCACATAGTGACTCTATTTTATTCTCTCTCTCTCTCTCTCTCTCTCTCTCTTGTTTAAAGGTTGTATTTATTTATTTTGTCTTTTTTGAAACAGGGTCTCACTATGCAATTCAGGCTGGTCTTGAGCTCACTTTGTAGCCCAGGCTGGTCTCAAACTCTCCACGATCCTCCTGTCTCAGCCTACTGAGTGCTGGGATTACAGGCATGCGTCACCACACCCGGCTGTTCTTTTGGAACTAGATGCTATTTCATGTTTAGAATCTAACACTTTAGGTGCTAAAATTATACAAAGAAATGGGCCTTTTCTTCCTTGATCTCCAAGAGCCCATCTCACAGATGGATAGATAGCATGAGAACCTGTAAGTGTCATAATGATATGGGCAACCTTGACTAACTTCTTTGTGCGTGATTTAGAAGATAATTGCTACAGGAGTGAAATTAGTAGTCTGGAGCTGGGGACAGAATATTTTTATCTGCTTGGGTGTCAGTTTATAAAACACAGAAACATTAGCTGGAGGCAGGTGGAAGGTGGTACCATCCACAGTTTAGAAAGTTTGTTACACCCTCTCAAGGAAGGAGTTATGACCTAGCTTTTCAGAAGAGATTTTTTTAATGCACCTTAAAAGGGACAGAATGCACCCTAGCTAAGTGGTTGGGTGGCTGCTTGCTTAACCCTCAGAAATGTTGCACAGTTCCCAGGCTGCCCATCTGGTTCTCATATTTTCATGAGACTCACTCTAATGACAAGGGTGTGGTGAAGTCCTTGGTCAGGTGCTTGGGAGCCAGGAATTAGGCCTTCCTCTGCTATCTGTCTGGCATGATCTGTGGACTTGGAGTAACTCTTTAAACCTCTGAACTTCTTCCCCTTTCTCTTGCCTGTATCTAATGATGTCCACCTAGAATCAGGGTGTTTTGAGGGCTTGCTTAATTTAGTATCTGGAGACTTTTCAGAGTGATGAAAGAACAAGGAAAAATCAGTTGGGTTGTTCTTGAAGAATCTTACTATCGCTAGCTTGTTTGAAGAGATGGGAGGCAGATCTCAGTGAGAACCCTGGGCTTAAATATGTGGAGATGGTAAGTTTGAGATGAGATACACAGAGGGCAAATCTCTGAAGATCTGACTTGTTTGTGAAACATGTAGAACATGGGTCAGCCAGAGAGCAAGGGCTCTGCTTCTTACTTATCTCATCTTAACAAAGGCTTTGCAGAACTGCAAACTCCTTCCCCATATTATTGTCTAGAGCTTTCCCATGCGGAACTGCAGTCATTCTAAAATTAGAAATCTCACGTGTTCAACCCAGGTACATGGTTCACCTGCTCCAAATATGTGTCTCTAGCACAAGAGACGTGGTATGTCTTAGTTTGGGGTAAACCACATACACCTGTGTATACTTGCCTTAGACCTGCGTGGAGGAGCCTAAGGACAGGAGGAGAGATTCTTCCTTACCTTTGCAGGTGTATCCTTGTCACCTACTTCCTCGTTCCACCTTGTACTTTTTGCAGAGGAAATTGTGCTGGGTCAGTTGCTTTTTGAGCAAGGGCTATTCAGGGTAGAACAGTAGGCAGAACACAGATTATGGAAAGGAGGGTTGTAATTCTGACTCACTGGCTGAGAGATCTTAATAGAGCCCTTAAATCTTTCTGAATTTCAGTTCCTCATTAACAGAATGAAGGAATGAGATTAAGTCAATTTTCAAACTGAGTTACCAGATCATATTAGTGGGGCATGACTAACATTTAAAAAATTGAATTGCTTAGGATAGAGATCATTATTCAGAGTGCATTACATAGAAGGGCAGGTATGACATTCCTATTTAAGTTATTAATAGATACATATATTTTAATTCTGCCTTATTTGTATGAGTGATAGTCATATTGGATCCTCCATAATTTCTAGATTCAATTTCTTTGCAAGAATTTATATACTCACAGAGTAGGTTATATAAATCTCTCAGACCTGGATATTCCCCACATACAACCATAGTCATTTATAGTTGTCTTGTCCACCCTAATTTGACAGTAGTTCTTTTAATGTGCTCATCATCAAGTCTTTCAAAAACACTCAATTTATAGAAACAGAAGCTCTTTCCTTATGCACAGATATTTCATTAATTTACGTAATAAGTAATTAGATTACATAACTACAAGACTGAATACAGCTGACATAAACAGGTTTGCAAGCAAACACAGATGATCTCTTAGTAAATATTCAACTTAACTGGTAAGAACAGAAATAGCCTAGTAAACTAGAGTACCTAACTAACTGAACTTTTGCATGCTGAAGGCATTGATCTGGATATTTTAGCAAAGGAATGAACAGTAAAGGATTAGGTGGATCAAAGACTTTGATTAACTAGAGCTCAGTGAAGATAGTATCTGCCATCTTTGAAAGAAGCAAGGCAAAACTTGTGAATTTTTAAACCTCTAGGACTGTAGAAGCTTTGTTACTCTCTCATGTTTTAGTTTGCAGTGTTTATTTTGTACTCCCTTATTAAGTACTGCCTCAGACTAGGTATTGTGCTTGACTCTGGAGATTCTGGAGATATACAAGAGAATTAATTATGAGCCCTACCATCAGAAATCAGGCAGATAATGTTGATGATTTTGACATCTTATGGGTAAATCATAAATGCAGACCAAACTGACATTTACCATGATAGATTTTTTTTAAGAAAACAGCACTTGTTTCATATTCACACTTCTTATTTTTAATCTAAGTTCCAAACAGTATATGTTTATTCTCCTTGTTAAATTGCATCTTGCTCAGTTTGTGCTGTGCTGGTTTTCCATCTGACTGGTCTCTCTTGCAAGCTGTGACTGTTATCTGAGAAGATGACAGAGGGAACATCTCTACCAAGCATCTGTGTTCCGAGAACAGAACCTGAGTACACATCCACCTAGGTGAAAGAGGGCTGCTTGAAAGGAGTCAGCCCTCAAAGAGTCCAAGGCAGAGTGAGCGCCCCGCCCTGAGGAGTACAGGAGCGAGGGTGACAGTAGGGACCTCAGCTGCTGTGGTTTGTAGCCATCTCTATGTCTTTCAAGAAGATCATTCCAGTACCTACATATTCCATTTCTGTGTCTCTTTGTTCAGTCTTAAGGAAAAGAATCTGATTGGTTTATTATCCCTGGCCAAGTTTCAGAAGCTGTGGCAGGAACTGGAGGAGAAGGCTAGGGAGATGAGGTGCAACAGGCCTTAGATACGACACATTTTTCTCATTAGACCTGGAGGAAGCAAACATCAACACCCCTAGTCCAATCAAATCCTTTGGAATCATTCATGCAACCAACAAATATTTAGTGAGCATTTACTATATGTTAGACCCTCATCCAAACAATAGACATAATATATTTTGATTTATAAAATTGGCATTTTTTGAATGACAATCCTGAATGTGATCATGTTTAACATGAGATGTCCACATATTTTGCTGATGGGTGTGGTTATTGGCATAATCTTTCTGAAAAAATAGCTCAGAATTAATAGTGAGCTTAGCTGGAGATTTAGCTCAGTGGTGTAAACGCCTGCCTGGCAAGCGTGAGGTCATGAGTTCAATGCATGGTACAAAAAAATAATAATAATTAATAGTGAGCTTAATTGCTTGGTATTAGTAAGCAAGAACTTTAGCACTGTGTGTGCCCTATTAAGCAACAATTGCATTTTTAGGGATCTATTTTTTTAAATAATAAGAGGTATTAGGTTATTATCCATTACAGTGAAGAGGAATCCATTTAAATGTCAACAAGAGGGAATTAGTTATAAACAGGTAGACAAAGAGAATACTAGACAGCCCTTTAATGTTGACAAAGGGATGTTTATGAGGTGGGGAAATGCACGTGATGCACACATAGGAAAAGTATATAAAGCTGACTGATTATATATATATATATATATATATATATATATATATAGACACACACACACACACACACATATATACATACATACATGTACAAAAACAAAGGGAGATATTGTTAACATTAATTATCTCTAGTTCATAAGAATATGGGTCACAAAAGAGTTCTCTCCTGCTTTTCCACAGTGTCTAAAGAGAAAGACAAAGTAGTGACTGCTCTGCTGCCCTGCAGGTCTACAGCCTGGCAGGCTCTGGTGTAGGCTGCTGTGGCCTTGCCACCCAGCAGCTGTTGCTGTCTATGAGGAGACCTGCCATGCTGGTCTCACATGAGGGCCACCCTGTTCTCTGCAGCTTGACTCCTGGGCCTCATTCCCCAGCCCAGCAGCGCTCCCAGGGGCTTCCCTGTCTGGCTAGATTGCCCCTGACAAGTGACAGTTTCCCTTGTAGTTCTGGGGATGCTTATCTGATCTGTAGAAGTGGTCTGTGGCTCCTAAATCTTTATCCACCTTTGCAGAAATTTTAAACAGATGATTTCCAATTTAAGATGGTTTGGGTCACAATTTTCCAACTTTATGATGGTGTGAAAGTGTGCTCATATACATCCTGTTTTTCACTTTCAGCACTTAATCAATCATACAAGATTTTCAACACTTTATTATAAAACAGCCTTTACGTGACATGATTTTGCCCAGGTGTAGGCTAATGCAACATTTAAGGCAGGTTAAGCTAAGCTATGATGTTCAGTGAACTAGTGTATTAGATGTGCTTTCAGTGTCTTCAGTTTATGATTTGTTGAGTGGTAACCTTTTGCAAGTGATAAAAGCCTGATAAAAAGGGATTTTTCACAATTCCTAAGTGATAAATGCGAAAGAAAAGATGCTCCTGAGCCCTAGGATACATGGTACCTGTGTGCGGGTAGAACTGAGGCTCTCCATTCTACTTCATCCTATCCCTTTTCTATGTTTGTATATTCAAGAGACATAGTGCAGCCTGACTATAGTAAAGCCTGACTTTAGTGAATTTAAAGCCAGCCTGGACTACAAAGGGAGAACCTGTCTCAAACAAACAAGTAAGTAAATAATTTAAAAATAAAAAAGACAACCCTGCAATTTTGCTATGAAATCTGCCACATATAAATGTTGCCGATCCTCCGTAACAAGCTATCACATGCCCCTATAAAATTTTGGCATCTTCCACAAAATTCTGTTTCTAGCACTCTTTCCAACTGATATCCTGTTAAATAAAACCAACATAGTTCCTAAATAGGATCCTAAGTACAAACCTGGCTAAAGAATAACTTGATTGACGTCACTGTGGGTAACTTACCAATTTAACCCTTGGCCAGTACTTCCCAACTTTGTTCAGAGTAAAGACTGCTTCATAGTAAAAGAAAAAATGTGTAAGCCCCCACAGATAGTAGTAGTGCCTTTAGTATTACATTATAATAAATTCATTCATATGCATCATGGCCAAATTTACTGTGAGAGCTCAGTAACCTTTAAAACTTGTATTTTATCACAATGGAATTCATATAATAAGAACTAGTACTAGTAAGTCCAGAGCACTTACTGTGTGCTGGACACTGGTATACATATAGTAATCTTGACTCCTACAACTACTCAAGAAGGTACATACTGCTATTAGTCTTTTTTACCATTGATAAAACTGAGGCCCAGGGAAGCTAAGTAACTTACCCAAAGTCACATAATTAGAAGGTTGCAGAGACCAGATTGAAGCCCAGGTAATTGGTTGCAGAGTTCTAAGTACTTCACCCTATGCTTTAAAAATGCACAGAGAGACACATACATATCTCACACAGACCACACACTGTATTTAAGGGGAAATTTACAAACATTTTACATTAAATAATCATGTGACTCCTTCTCTCTCCCTTCTCCAAGACAGATGGAAATAACTTTCATGAGTTAATTTTCTGTTTCATTAAAAATTAGATATACATCTTAAAGCAAAGTGTATGTGTTTATGTAATTACATGTGCATGCATGCACAAGTGTGTACATGTGATGTGCATGTATGTTCATCAGTACGCTCTTTTAAAATTTCAGCTTTTATCATAAAAAGACAGAATCATCTTTTATATGTTTGTCCTTTCATTCCCATGCTGAGGCATCAGGATGCTTCCTCCTCTAAGTATTTTTGTACAAATCTAACTACAAATAGGTGATTAGATCTGACAGTCTTCTCACTGAAATGCGGGGGGCAAACTTACAGGACTCCAGACCATAAAGTGAGTGGGGGACCCAACTCAGCCCTCCCCCTTTTTAGCTTTAATGTGCGTAGTGTCCCTGTCTGCTAGGTCCTCGGGTGGACATGCAGCAGAAGTGGATTCTAGGTTAGATCTTGTGCTTTGCTGCATTCCCATTTCTCATTAGCAGGTGAGGGAATTAAACCTTTTTCATTGTTTAACTTTGGCTTGATGAAAAATATGAAAGCATAAATATGAAATATGAAATATGAAATATGAAAAGCACAGATATTTAAAAGCACAGTGGTAGAATCTGAAAGTGGACAGCATTCATATTTTGACTGTGCCCCTTAGACACTGTGACCTTTGGCAAGTTAGTTAACAACTGTGTCCCTCAGTTTTCCCAATTGTAAAGTGGGGAGAGCGGAACCCCCCTGGCTTAGAGAGCCAGGTATGTAGTAAATTCTATGTAGGTATTTGTTTATAAATCTTTTTATTTAGATTTATGGAAATAAAGAGTGATAAATCAGTAACATACATGTAAGAGATGGTATGTGAAAAACCAAGATGGCCTGAGTCAGTTGGTAGGAACGACATTAGAGTTTCAAGTCATTAAAGACTTTGACCCAGTGAATCACACAGGTCAAGGCTAAGGAACATTCCCTTGACCCTGGTAAGGGATCAAAGGCACCCCCACTCTGCCTGTTGATGTGTGGTGTGCAAATGTGTGTTTTGGTAGAGATTAAAACTTGAGTTTTAATCCTAGCACTTGGGGAGGCTGAGCCAGGAGGATGGTTGCAAGTTCAAGACCAGCCTGGGCTACAAAGTGCGCCGAAGGCCAGCCTGAACTGTATAGTGAGACCGTGTCTCAAAAAGAAAAAAGAAAAAACCTGAGCTTTATTACTAGAATTATAGTACCCAACAAGGAAGAATCACGGTCTGCCCCATTTGTGGAAGTTTTGATAGATGTGGGATACTGGGTCCTACTCTGAGCAACAAGATTTAGAAGGAACATGGAAAAATTGGAGAGGAGCCCCCAGGATGCTGGGCAGGAAAGCTGGAGGCCAAACAAGCCAGGCACAGGGAGCAGAAGAAGACGGAAGTGGGGTGTTTCAGCTTCCTACAAAGGTGCTGGGCATGTGTCACTTGTGCTCTGAGACTGAAAACAACAGGACTGCTTGGTTGAGCAAGTCACATTCTCAAGCCCTCCCCACTGCCATCTGAAATGCAGACAGATCTCTCTC
Organism: Dolichotis patagonum; assembly: GCA_004027295.1. Classification (NCBI taxonomy): domain Eukaryota; kingdom Metazoa; phylum Chordata; class Mammalia; order Rodentia; family Caviidae; genus Dolichotis; species Dolichotis patagonum. Next base: position 81,003 of record PVJX010005383.1, read on the forward strand.
ACTTGTGTGAAGGCTCGGTGAGAGGGTGAGGATCATGGTAGAGACTATTTATAGCAATTTATGTGGGAAACTTCAACCTTATTTCCCTTTCCATGCTAATGCTGTAAGACTCAAAAGTGGGAGTACAAGGGAGAAAGGAAGAAAGAAAAATGATTAGATCATTAAATAGAGGGTATATCTAATTGAAGAACTAGAGCTACTGGGATTAAATTCTTAACCATCCAGGGAACAATTATATCTTTTTAAAAAAAAGAAAAAGAAAGTACTTTTGTACCTTAGGGGAAAAGGATATTATTATACTGAAAGGCTTTTTTGGCCCAATTTGACTTTTTTCTTTAAAAGTATTTTTAAAACCGAATGGGAGGGTTACTGCAGAGGGCTACACTGTGCATCCAAGTGGGTGAGGGCAGTCCTTGCCCTCAGCATCTTTTCAGCGGCAGAGCTGGTGAAACTGTGACCCATTTCCTGAATTAAATGACTGCCTCTAGAGTTACGAGCAAGTCAGTGTTAGGAGGACCTAGTGCAGACCGTCCTGTGCCTGAGGACATTCCCAATGTTTCAGAAGTCAGTGTTTTTTGGGGGTTTAGTTTGTTTGTTTGGTTTTTGGTTCAGGGAAGATGCTCAGGTATCTTTTTATTGTTGTTTTGGGGTTTCTGTTGTTGTTGTTTATTTAGACAAGGCTTTGCTACGTAATCCAAGCTGATTTTGAACTCGCTATGTAGCTCAGGCTGGTCTCAAACTTGCAATTCTCCTGCCTCAGTCTCCCAAGTGCTGAGGTTACAGGAGTGCACCAACACACCTGATGAATGTTATGATTTTAACTGAAACAGTTCCTGATGATTGGGCCACTTGCATGTGTCCTGCTTGAAAAAATTAAGTTTCTAGATGCCTTGAGCAGTTTGTCTAGACCTGCAGGGCCCAATAAGGCAGCCGCACGTGGCTGTGGAGCATTTGGCCTGTGATTGGTCCACGGGGAGATGTGCTGGAAATATACAATATGTACCAGATTTTGAAAGCTTAGCATGTTAAAAATTAATTTCCTAAGAATAAATGTTTATGTTGATCATTTATTGAAATGACACTATTTTGACCATATTCAGTCAAATAAGATGTGTTATTCAAATCAACCTCACCCCAGAGATTCCGATTCGCAGGATGTGAGGATGAGGTCCAGGCATCAGTGTGTGTTAAATCTCTCCAGGGGTTACAATACACAATGAGAGGTGAAAACCACAGGCATAGGATGAGGACCTGCCTGACTCTAATAGAGTACAGACCGAATCTCAGTGTCCCTAAGTGGCAGCAAAGAGTCAGTGAATGTGTAAGGACCTGCTAACAACAGTATTGAACAAATATCAACCTTGAGACCCTGGAAGGTGTGTGCTTTGTACAGAATGGATTGGAACAAGCTCACGTACATATGGCGGGATTTCTCTGTCCTTTACAAAACCAAGGGAGGGAGGGTGGCATCTTCCACATCCTTGTACCTGCACCTCTTATAGTTAGTAATGATGGTCCCTTCTCTCCTGCCTTCCACTTATCTTATTGATAAAGTTGGAAAAGTCCACTATCCTTGTCTTGAGTCTCCTCTCCCCAACCTGTCCCAAACTCTTAGCCTATGGCTCCTGCTGTGCCAGCCTCTTCCCCAGTCCCTGTTGGGCCTGACAACCATGCCTTGTATCTCTGGTGACCTGCAACCCATCGCCCAGCTGATACCTCAGTCCCATCCCAGGATATGCAGTGAGAACCTGGGCCCTGGGAAGTCCCTGCCTACTTGCTGATCGCTCACCATGCACATGGAATCTGTGTTTTCAGGAAGTTTGTGGCCAGATCAGGTGTGCAGTAGATAAGACCAGTTCACAGAAGCTGTACTAGCACTCTCTCCTCTTTCCTGTAATCTGTAAGATTTAACCAACTGATTTTCAAGCAAGCTCTTGGAATGCTACTTTTTTTTATAAGCTGGAATTTGCCCCCACAGTCAGTTTTCTGTGGTAATAAAAATACCATATCAGGGCCAGGGATGTAGTTTAGCAGCACAGCACATACCTGGCAAGCACGTGGTCCTGAGTCTAATTCCTGGTACAGAAAAACAAAAAAATTCAGCTTTCTTCCATTGGCCGCGCTAAGAGTTAATGCCAGAATAAGCTGTTTTTAATTATGTTTCTCCTCGTGGCTAATAATTTTCAAAGCAGAACAACACTCAAGGGCTTCACGGTAAATAAATGTAGCACCATTTATGAAAATACAATTTGTACATTTGATATAAAATGATGGAAAGAGTCCCTTCACCTGAACAGCTGTGATACAGATCCTTCAAAATGATTCTTACTGGCCAGGCTGATAGGGCCAAGGTTATTAGCAGTGGAGGTCTATGTCAAGCTTCAGATTAGAGGCCACCACAGCCTTCCAAAACCTCCTGGCTATCCTCTCTCATCCTGCCCACTGGCCTGAGCCCCCCTTTCCACAATTGATGCTTATTCAGAAGCTTGCAGAGCTTGAGTGTCATGTGCCCAAAGGAAAAGATGCCCAAGGAGCCCAGCCTCTTGTGGGCAGGAACCAACAAGTGCATCTTTTCCTAGTTTCAGTGCTTCCCACATAACAGGTCACTAAGTACTTCCATTGTTTTATGCATAGTGTTAGGTCTGGCTTAAACATTGCAGTGCACGGAATTGAAAAGAATTGCTTCCCAATTTAAAAATGAGCCTCCTAAAGTGAGATCTCTGCTTTGTTGCAACTGAGATAGGATCGCTGATCATGTATGCTTAGGTGACACACCCACAGCAGTGTCTTTCTTGTCAAAATCAGCTACAAAACCAACTACAATAGGAACACAGTATGAAAGGAAATCCCAAGCTGTCTTTTTCTCTGCCAGATCTTCCCATGGAGCCCCTACTTCTTTCTCCAGCCACAGCTCACAGCTCTCCCCTCCCTAGTTTCTGTGATGCTGACAACCCCGATGAAGGTCTGGTCCCAGCACTTCTTCCTCTAGTTGCAGGAACGTCAAGGTCCACCCATGTGGGTGTACTGGTGGCATTGTAGCATTGCTTAGAACACACACACCAGAATGCCTTTTAGAAATAAGAAGAGTATCCAGTAGAATGCAAGTAAGAAAATAGTCAGTACTTTTCCTATAAATCATCAGTAACCAATTAAAAATATACTAGATGTGTGGGAAATGGAGAATTACTGTTCCAGTTATGCAAGGTGAAAAGGTCCTAGTGACCTGCTGCACAGTATTGTGCGTATAGCTAACAATGCTATATTATATACTTAAAATTTCAAGATGTCAAGAAACTCCCAAAATAATAACAATAGTAACAATAAAAATATATTGGAGATGGTCATCTTGAAATAGTTTTAAAATATAAACTGTGTAGACTACATATGAATAATTTTTAAAAGATATATTCAGAATCTATTTAAAGAGTACCATAGAGATTTTTCTTTTTCTTTTCTTTTTTTTTTTTTTTTTTTTTTTACTATTTAAGAGACCTATCCCTCCATCAGAAAGCTCAATGTTACAAAACTGTTCTTCCCATTATTACTGTTAAAGTCTAATCCAGTTCTAGTTTTTCCTTCTACGGGACAGAGATGAGTAAGGGGGAACTTAACTAAATCTAAAGTTTACCTTGATGATAGTACAAGAAAACGTTACCTAAACACGTGAAGGATTTGTACCATCAGTTGTTTGTAGACACTGTAAAGCTGAAATAATTGAAACATTCTGACACTAGCACAAGAAAGGGTACACGCTGGAGCCAATACAAAAAGAAACCCAATTGCGTATCACAAATAAACATGTAATAAAAGTGGCATTTCGCATCCATAGAGAAAGAATGGATTTTGTCACAAATAATTCTGAGATGAGTCTTTAAAAGTCTTTTAAACAATTGAGTCTTTAAGAAGAAATTTTGATCCTAAGTTCTGATTAAAATATTTTTCAATGAAAGCATGAAGTTCTCTAAGAAAATATAAATAAATATTTATATAACTCACAAAAAAGGAAAACTCATCAGCATACTGAAGACTAAAACCATAAGAGAAAATATATACATTCAGATTATAAATTTCTGAACACCACCAAAACACTATGGATATCATTACAGAAAGAAAATTTGTAGACAATATTTTTCAATATTTGAATCCTAAAGAAGATTCATATCCTTAATATATAAAGTACTCTTAGAAACCAGTAATAAGATTTTAACTTATCAGTAAAAGAATGAATTTCTTAATAAGAAAATCATAAAGAATAAATAGACATTGTCAATAAATATAGAAGAGATGTCCAGCCTTACTAGTCTTCCAAAAAATGCAAATTAATTAAGGTGAGATTATTTTATTGATCAAATTAACAAAGATAATAAATGTTGATGTACAAAGCTAGAGACTCATATTGCTGGGTATGTAAATTCTTGCCTTTATGCAAGCCAGTTGGTAATGCCCACTGTAAGGCTGTAAAAAAGCCCTGTTTGGCTTGCAACGTGGGGTCATGAAAGGGAAGATCTCTTAAAAATAACAAGGGAGCAAGCAGTAAAGATACAAAGACTGGAAGATGACAAGAGGATTTATAACTTAAGAATAAAGTATGTGAATGAAGAAGCAGGAATCAAATCAGAGGAATTAAAAAGACTTTTCACAGCCATTATTAAAGAGAATTTTCAAAGCATAGAAAAAAGAAATGATATGCAGAAATATGAAGCATACAGAACTCCAGCCACCTACAACCCAAACAGAGCTACACCCAGACACATAATAATCAAGATCCCAGAAATTCAATATAAGAACAGAATATTAAAAGCCATCAGAGAAAAGAAACAGATTACCTATAAAGGAAAACCCATCAAAATCACGGCAGACTTCTCGATACAGACCATCAGGTCAAGAAGAAGTTGGAGTAATGTAATTCAAGCGCTGAAGGAGAACAATCTCCAGCCCAGATTGGTGTATCCTGCAAAACTCTCTATAGAAATTAATGGAGAAAAAAGATGCTTCCATGACAAAGAGGAGCTAGGAGAATTTATGACCACCAGTCCAACCCTACAAAAGATT
>PVJX010005384.1:0-85938 GCA_004027295.1 Dolichotis patagonum
CTTCATTCACATACTTTATTCTTAAGTTATAGATCCTCTTGTTATCTTCCAGTCTTTGTATCTTTACTGCCTGCTCCCTTGTTATTTTTAAGAGATCTTCCCTTTCATGACCCCACATTGCAAGCCTGTGTTCAATTTTTGATAGTCTATCTTTGGTTTCTTTCAAGCAGTTTTGCCAGCTTTCTATCGAGTCTTTAGTGTCCTGATAATCCCTTTGAATCTGCTTCATGAATTCTAGGTTTTTTCTGAATTCTTCATTAAATTTTTCTCTCCATTTGTGTTCCTCTATTCTTCTGTCTGTGTCTTCTTGAGAGGTACCCAGCCCTTCTTTTATTAATTTACTTATCTCTTGTTTAATTTGAATTAATATTTCAGTTTTGGTCCCGCTTACGAGGTCCTGAAGATATCTCTTTATGTCCGCTCATGCTGTGTTTGATGTTGCATTTTTGCTGCTCTCAGTCTCTTTTGTATTTACCTCTCCTGGATCAATGTTCTCAGGGTTGGGGGCTGGGAGTGTTTTCTTATTTCTCCCTTTCATCATGTTTTTGGTTCTTTCCATACAAGTGTACAGTGTAATTCCCAGACCCCCTTGTTGTTTAAGGCTCCTCTAGAGGGCGCAGGCTAGGAGCTTTAATCCTCTTCAATAGGTTATCAGAGATTAGAGTTCACCCACGGGCAGTGTACACTAGCTCCTCCCTTCTGGGCCAGTCAACCTTTGCAGGCCTTCACTGCATCAGTGTGCACTGATCTCAGGGAAGTAACTGGGTCCCCGCCAGGGGCGTGGCCTAGTCCAAGCAGATTCTACCAATCCGCTTGGCAAGGGGATTAACCAGCTGAAGCCACTTCCTTATGGAGTTAGAAATGTCCTGCCCAAATCCAACATGTCATCCAGTCGGTTTCCCCTTTCCTGTGGGAGGGTCTTATTCCCATCACTCACCGCGTCCCCGAGAACTGCTAGACTGCCCGACCTCCGACTTTAGCGGGCTGCGGTGGGAATTCAGGGTGCCTCTGGGTGGGTCGTGTGCAGAGCTGGTCCCTGCGAGCTGCATGCAGGGCTGTTCAGCTCTTTGGCGCGGATCGCTTGTTCAGGTCGGGCGGAATTCAGGCGTCTCGAGGAGGGTGCCGCGCTTGCTGATCTTATCTTCACTAATAGTAGCCCCAGGATCTCATATTCAAGCGGGTTTTTGCGCTGTAGTTTCTTTCTGTGTTGTGAGAGTCTATCTCTCTCTGTTTGGGTCTCTCCAGGGTGTTTTATTCTGGCATTTGAGCTGTCTGTCTCAGAGAGGGTCTCTCTCCTGCTACCTACCAGTCCGCCATCTTGTCTCCAGGGACCGCATATACTTTTTTTTTTGTACTGAGGATTGAATTTATGACCTCACGCTTGCCAGGCAGGCGCTTAAGCCGCTGAGCTAAATCCCCAGCCCCCCAATTTTTTATTTTAAAGAGGATAAAACAGAATAAAACCAATCAAAGCAAACCAGTGTAAGAGGTACAGAACATCAAAACATTACAAAATCAACAATACTTATCATAATGCCTTTTAATGTCTTCAAAATAGTTGCAAATAACTTTGGATATAGTGAAAATCAAGTGGAACAGAATAGAATAGAAACAAAACAAAACAATGAATTCAATAAAGTATTTCAAAGCAAGTCCATAGTAAATCCAAAATTGCTACCATAATATATCTTGCTACCTTTGAAATTGCTGCTCCTGCCATCGGATTTAACATAATTAAACAAAACAAAAGAGAATAAAACCCAACAGATCAAAACAATGGAAATGATATAGGACCTCAAAACAAGACCATAGAGAATCAACAAAGGCTACAACCCTCAGAAGGTGTTCCCTGCTAGATGCCACATTGTATATTGTTATCCTCTGAACCTATGATCAGATCAGTGGCCCTAGACCTGCAATGTTAGTGAATCACCAGAGCACCACAGGCAACTAATTGCATTTCACCTCCATAGCTATCATCACAGTCTGTGTTTTACTGGCTAAGCTAGTTGCTTACAGAGTGCAGGTGGGTGGGAAGGGATTGGTACATCTTGTATTGCCAGCCCATGTGCCAGAAGAAGTTAGGGTCTGGCTTTCCCAGTTCAGCAGTGGCCTATGCATGGCCCTGGGTCCCAGACTGGGCTTGTATGCTGGTGTGCCTTTGTTCTCTCTTCTGCCAGTCCACAAATGGCTTTGACTCACAGAGAGAGGCTTGGGTCTAGCTGTTCCTGGTCTCATGGTAGACCATGCATGACGCTGGTTCTCAGACTGTCAATTCTTTATGTGTTCTAAATATGAGTCCTTTCTCTGAGGAACAACTGGTTATAATTTTTTCCTATTCCATGGGTTGTCTTTTCATACTGCTGGTGGTTTACATTTGAAGCTGCGTCTATATCTATTCTGTTACACTGATCCTCAGGTCTGGTTTTTTTTTTGCCAATACCATGCTGATTTTATCACAGTAGCTTTGTAGTATAATTTCAAGTCAGGGATTGTCATGACCCTGAATTGCTTTTATTGCTCAGGATTGCTTTTGCTATTTTGGGTCTCTTCTGGTTCCAAATAAATTTTAGGAGTGTTTTCTCTAGTTCTGTGAGCTATGCCAGTGAAATTTTGATTTGGATTACATTAAATATATATAACAATCTTGGGAGTAGAAAACTACTCAGATGGTGTCCTGACCAGTAAAAAATATGATGAATTTTTTTCCCTTGAAATGTAATGTGCATTAACGTGGCCCACTCTGCTTTTATTTTTCTAAACTTGGGGTTCAATAAAAATCTCAGGTTGATTTTTTAATATGAGATATTCCCAAACCAAGTTTCCAGACATTCATCTGTTGCTCTTCTATTACTTTAAGTACTTAACATAATTTTGAATTTTGATTTCCCAGTCCTACTCCACCTTGACAAAGGAAAAAAAAGGCTCCATATTTGAAGCCATCTTCAGTGCCTTTATCCTAGACATTGATAACAAAGCTAAATGGGATTATGGCAAGGATATAGCTTCTGTCACTGTAGGATGATTGAAGAATCAAGCAACACCAAGCTCTTCTTCATTCTCTGGTAACTTCTTTAGATTTTCTGAAGGAGATACCAAGCGTGATGGAAAACACTTAATGCTCACTCCTCTCATTTGCCTTTAACAATTGTCATGAATACTTACTGAAGCAACTAACAAGCTTATGGCATCAAGCTATGACCCAAAAAGACTGTAACCCCCTCCAAGCATGCTGATAAGGTCCACAGGTTGTACAAAGTCCAGAATATGGGTGAAAAGTTGGAAAAATATTGTCTCAAAACAAACTAAATGGAAGCATTCCACATGGAATTCATAGGAAATATCTTCCCTCTGAAGTTTGTCAAAACAACCCATTTTCCTTGTAAAGAACAGTGACTCCAGAGGAAGTGATATTCCTTGAAGATTGATTTAATCATATAATTATAGCCTGAAAATTCAGGGTGACTGCTAGTTTGGCCCTTACCCACTTTAACAGTTGAAGGTATATTCTCTCTATGTATCTATGACCCTTAAACTCTATCACTTTGCAAAAATTTCTATTGATACTATATATAGCTACCTACACGTCTTAGCTGAATTCTTTTGCCAAAGAAAAATAACACAGGAGTATCACTTGTTCCTTACAAGGTTAAGATCCAGCTTCCTGGTGATACAGAGTCAATATGACACATGGAATTTCTGTGGCACTGATAGCCCATCGGTCCCCTGCACAAAGATGGTAGGACTGATAAAGCAGATCACATAAGACTTGGGTTGGGGTTTGAAAAGTTTAGAATTTATCTTAAAGAAACCAAAGAAAAAAGAAAACATAAAGCATTTGAAACTATTTAAGTTAGGGAGTGAGAAGCTCTGGACTTCATCACAGGAATATTTCTCTGGTTACAATGCATGGAACAGGTTATAGAGAATATGAGTGAGAGCCAAGAGAACAATGTTTAGACAGTTTCAGTGCTGTAGACAAGAGATGAGGTTGGTGGCTGTGACAGAGCAGAGAGAATGAGAACCGAGGCAAGAGGATGCATTTTTGGAGGCAGAGTCTATTATAGAACTCAAAAATATGATAGTTCAAATTGGAGAGCTTTCATAGATATACCTGGAAATATTGACCTAAATAACAGTCTAATACAGTTGCTTCCTGATTATTTACTGGTACTTCCAGAGGTGGATTCATAACAGGCCTAAGTATAACTAGTCAAAATGAACTGAAAACTTTAAATATTGTTACATCAATGAATTGGGTTGGTTCAGTTTATGACTGCCCAGAACTTTTATTACAGCTAGATTATTATCAGTAATTGTGTGAGCCACTGAGTATGAAATGCGAAATACAGGCCTATTGAATATCAACTAATAATCTACAAAGGCTGGCAAAAAATTGTCCCTGTGGACCTGCTTTAATCACGGCATTTAGCATCAGTGCATTGTAAGGAACTGGCTTTCTTACACTGTTCCTTTATTCTAGTTAACAATCTCCTTTGTTAACATTCATTAATTTAATTTGAATAAAGAATCTATAGTTTTTCTTCTCCCTTTCCCACTATTCTACAAATGACAGAATAAAATTGTAGCCATTATGTACCCAGCTTGTGTTGGAATTACTTAAAATGATAGAGGAAATTGTAAAATATTTATTTCTTTTAGTTTGTTTTGCTCACTATGAGCAATATTGAAGGTGATAGATATTTTCTGGTTTTAATTTTGAACAATGCTTTTAGAGAAAAATAGTGGCAGACTGCCTTGCCTTTAGAGAGGGAAGAAGATGATGAATTATGCTTAAAATGATATTGTGAAATTCTTAGACAATGAAGGACGCTTTAGTGGCTTTGGGAGTAGAGTTAGGGTTGTTGTCACAGGACAGATATCTTATCTCTGATTGTGCAGATGAACAAAAAATGTAATAATTTTCTATGCCATAGAGAATAAGACTAGTAATAATTTACAGGAGTGGAAGGGGGAAAACAGTAGTTTTATTGAATATATCTAACATACATTGCAGTCAATAAAGGATGTAATTTATAAGTTGCTTTTTATGTAAATATTTACATATTAAGTTATTCAACATTATATATTTGATTACATATTTTGTATGCTTTACAATGGAGCTTGACCCATGTAGGTTACTTCACTTGGTCAAGCTAGGTAAACCGGCTGAGAATCAGGACTGATAGGCCCTAATGATATGTCAGGGAACCAAGGATTCAAAGCTTCTTGTTGTAGGAGAGAAAGAAGAAGATGAACACAATTAGGAAGCATTTAGTATGCTTGGAAGGTAAAGTGTGATAGAATAAAATAAAGTTTGGAAAGTTGCAGTGTTAATCAGTGTTATGAGTGTTGACTTACTGAGGAAGTTACCTCTTTTTCCTATGAGAAATTGAAGGTGGTATATGATTGAATGCCTAGCAGGCAATGTGCCACAGGCAAGGAAATTAGGTAGTGTGGTCTCCAGGGCAGGAGCAAGTCTAGAATGTCCACAAAAGAAAACATAAAAGTCAAGGCTGATGATCATTTTTTTTTTGTCCTTTTTGGACAGGGTCTCACTATGCAGTTCAGGCTGGCCTTGAACTCACTTGGTAGCTCAGACTGGCCTCAAACTGCCAGCAACTCTCTTGTCTTGTTCTTCTGAGTGCCAGCAATATAGGCATGAGCCACCATGTCCTGAAATGATAATAATTTTGTAGCACAAAGATAAGGACTTTGGAATCTCACCATGTGGTTTCAAATCCTTGTTGCTGTTGCTAATTGTGAGTTTTATTTAACGAAGTTACTTCACTTCTTCACCTGTCTGCACAATTAAGAATAAGGGATGTTTCAAAGAACTGGGTATGGCAACTGTACATTTTTTTCACATAATAAAATTATTATCATATAGAAGAAAATAGATTGATTTTGGTGACACCTAGCAATAGAACTCAAAACCGATATGTAGATAAGGTGAGTCAGACCTCTGAGAAAAGGCAGGATGAGCCAGTAATCAGCAGTCTGAATGGAAGGAAATGTTGTAATATGGAGTAATTGGCAAGTTATTCATATAACATTTATATTCTATTATTTATCAAGTGCCTACTATATGCAAGACCCACGTAGTTGCATGGTTTCTCATTAAATTAAAAAAAATCAGTGTAATCTCTTTTCTCATTGCCTCTTTCTCTTCACCTTGAGAGTTTTCTGCAACAGTGTGGTTCCATTAGACCTTTTGTATAATGAATCATACCACTGTTGTTTGATTTAACAGTGTAGATAAGAAGCATGCTGTCTTTACATTTTCCCTTTATATAGTAAATGCCTTAGGAGAAATCGGAACCTTTTTTGGCACAGTGAATTTTTAAACACAGTAGCTACTAACACACTAAAGGGAGAAAGAGAAGAAGGAATAGAGACTCCTTTTTTCCCCAGTCACTTATGAGCATTTATTTTTAAGCTAATGTGATTGTTTCAGAATCTAGATACCAGAGTAATAGGCAACATAGCCCAAAATAGCTAGTCTCTGGTTTTGTGAAATGTCAGACATTCGTTGACCACATGTAAGATCCTGTTATTACAAAAACATGTATTTATATTCTACTTCTTTTGGGCACATAGAAATGTACTTGTTTCATTTTTATGGGTCAGATAATGGCCTAGTATCTCTGCATTTTTTTTTATCGCTCTCATCTATTAGTCTCATCTATTAGTATCTATTAGTTTGATGTCTCTAGACATTTAAAAATTAAACTATGTGGACTACCTGAATAGCTACATAATGTATTTGTAAGCTTATTCCAAGATATACTATCTCTCACTTTTCTGTGTGACAATAAAGGTAATCCTACGCATTGCAAACATTTATTTGGGTTAGTTTTAACATTTGCTGATGCAGTAGGTACAGGAATAATTCTTAACGGGGTGAAAATTCTTTGTTACAGTTAAGAGCACACATAAAAGAATGCATAGCTGAGGGTGACAGAGGCAGAACTGTGACAGAAGACAGAATAGTTTATCTTGCTTTTGTGGCACCATCTAAGTTGACTGCTCTAGTCTTCTTCATCCCTTATACTTTTGAGGTAGAATAGAAGAAATAAAGACAGGTATCCAGGAGACAAGGAAAATTATAATTGTAAAAAATTGTATTTTTAAGAAAAACTGAAATTCAGGGGACAAATGCTGTTTCAAACCTTTTTCCCTTCCAGGAAATTCATTAAACATATTAAGGGTCTTAAAAAGACAGTAAACATGGGTCCATGTTTTTCACTTAGATGACCCATCTTCTTTCTCCATCGCCTTTCACATGTAGAAAAACCTATGTCTTTCACCTGTTTGCTGAATACTCTGTTTTTACAGGTATCTACCCCTAAAACCACGTAAGTATACCAACCTCCAGGCCACAGTGTGCCTCTCTCTTGAAGGTCTTGCACTCTATTTTCTTGAGTGTGTCCTTTTAAAATTTTGCCTAATGGATCTCTTTATTGATACATTTGAACATTTCTTTTCTGTGATGGAAGTCAGTTGTCTTGGTTAGTTTTCTGTCATTGCTGGGCAAAATACCCAACACCCAAAATGAAGGAAGGGAAGATTTATTTAGCTCACTGTTTGTGGAAATTTCAGTCCATAATGAGCTGGCTCCAAGGCAGGGTGGCATGGCATCCGGGCAACACTTCAAGGCAGCAGCCACCAAAAGCAGCCAGAGCAAAAGGGGGCAAGAGCAAGCCTCTTTTCTTGGGTGTAACACTCACAAAATCTGCTTGCCTTCCTCTTGCACAGAATGAGGATGTTTACAAAGTTAGGATCCTGGCTCCCTGTTGAGTCTCTTAGTTGAACTTCTAAACTTCTCAAGTTGACACAATGTATGGACCATAACATCAGTAAACCTGCAACCTGACCCCTGAGTGTAATGAGTTGAGATTCCCCATCTCTACTCTGGGGAGCATCTTGAGGCCCTTTCTGGTGACACTTCCCTTGGGGTGATCTTTGGAGTGTTGTTAGGAGTGACATAAAGATATTGCTGTCTTCTGGGTAGTTCTTCATTCATTTTTTTATTTTTCAAGCAGGTTGCATCTTACTTTCAGGGGAAAAGTTACGATCCTGAAAAAGAGTTCTTTCCTCTTTGCACTCTACAGATTTCATTGTTGATGTTCTTTTCTACTCCAAAGGGAAACTGTTCCCTTTTGGACATGATACACATGAATCCAAAAGATCACCATCAAGCAGATTGCCTAGTGTTATAAATGAAAAAATACCTCTGTGTTGTTCTACTTAATTGATTTAAGTTACAATACAGTGGATATAAACTTCTTATGACATTTCTTTATGTGGATCAAGGTTGTCCTTGAGCTGACGAGCCAGAAGGTTGCTCTGTATTTCTTTTTCCTACTTAATTTCAGTTAATTGAAGGGGAAAGAATTTAGAGCAATACATTTCTACTCATGGCTTTCATGACATAAGACTTGAAACAGCTGAGATTCTTTTTCCTAATTGTGTGTACCTTGGACATGACAGCTCTGGAGGATGCCATAAAGACCTTAATGTACAGATTAGTCAGAGCAAACAATACACATTCTTCATGAAACAATCAACATCAGAACCTCTTGTTTACTCTCCTCTGACCATTTTGTTACCTGATGGTAGGTATCAGGGGAAGTCTTTCCAGGTTTTTGGTGTCCTGAACAAAGAATTTGACAAAACACCCAGAAAAGATAGTGAGGGTACAGATTTACTGAAGGAAAAGAAGTTCTGCAGGGTGAGCCAGTAATCAGACTCACAACAGCCCCAGGATCAAGGAAAGAGGACTTTTGTATCCACAATTCCTGGATTGGCTTCTGCCTCTTGCATAGTATTAGGAGAGTTGTCTTTGGAAACTCACTTGGCCAAGATCAGTCATGTAACAGGTCACTCTGATCTTACCCTGTCCTTTCCTTGCCCTTCCCCTGTTCTCTACATGAATCCCTGCAAATGTGCTTTTCTTTTGTCCTTTATTCTTGCTTCTCAGAAAGCCATAGCATAGCTTCAGTTTGGGGCTGTTTTTTTCTAAGACTCTCTCATGCTGAGGGGCCTTTGCTACGGTGGCCCTCTGGACACTCTTGGAGTTTAAAGTGATTATTGACTCTGAGTAATGTATCATCCTTTGCTGTGCACCACAGTCATGAACTGCAACACTAATCTCTTACCTCAGTTTGACATATTCTTCTTAATAGATCTCAAGATGAAGGAATTATTAGACTATCTCATGAGAAACAAATCATGAGACTCAAAGTAACTTTTCAGATGTTAAATATTCAACAGGGTAGATCCATCTGAACAGTAAAAGAAATGTTTTGAGGTTAAACACAATGACTTGTAAAAGAAACTTGAAGATAAATGTTGCTGTTATTCCATGGCATCTTGTCCTACATACTGACTATCCCTTTGTTTAGTTTTCTTTTCAGAGGATTTCAGGGTAGGTAAAGCAGAAGCAGTTTAGTGGAAACTTTTTTTTTTTGCCAGTGTTTGGAAATAATTGTAGTTATGTTTTTCAAATTTTACGCTGATCTTTTTTGGAAGTGTTCATTCATTCATTGTTAGTCAATGGATATATACTTACTAGTCTTCTCAGGCTGTAACTAAGAGTTTAAATTGGAACATTGTTTTTTTCTGTACCAGGGATCGAACTCATGACCTCACGCTTGCAAAGCAAGTGCTTATGCCGCTGAGCTAAATCCTTGGTCCTAAACTGGAACTTTAATAATTAGGATTTTTTTTAAAAAAGAGGTAATCTGATTCTCCAGTTTTCTCATGCTAAGAGTATAAACTGACAGCCCTACAAGAATTCAACACTTTTAGCCCTGTGGACCAAGGTTGTTCTAAATCTAGATATGCACATTTGGGTATTTCCTGTTTTTTGATCTATCCTGTCTATAAATTGGAATATTTCTGTGTGTTCCAGAGGGTAGACTAGCTTACAATTTGGCCAAATTATGAATAAATTCAATTTTCCATTTTTATGGGTAGATGGGCTTACAAACCCAAATAGCTGTGGCACAGATTCAGGCATGACAAAATTTCACCCACAGAATGGTGTTCACAAAGCGATTGGTGCCCCTGATAGGGTCAGTGGGTTATGATGACTCTAGGGGCTTTGTGGTCCCTGAGCCAGCTTTGACTGTACTTTGCTGCTTTCAGAAAAAAATGAATATTTAGAAATCTATGTGTCTAAATTTGGAAAACTATGGGACATTTTCATGGGCTGTGGATACCAGGCCTCAACCTTGGTTTTTCTTGTCTTTGGGGATTCTCATAAACCACTTTGGGACTTTTGAACAGACCTGGGGTGCTTCACACGCTGGCACTACTTGGTTTATTCTGAACCAGTTTTAATTGGATGCTTTCTCATTGTTTCAAAATAATTTTTAGCAACCAGTCTGCTCTAGCAAAATACCATAAATTCAGTGTTTTCAGCAACAGAAATTTATTTGTTTCTCATAGTTCTGGAGGCTGGGAAATCCAAGATCAAGATGCTGGCCCATTCAGTTACTGGACTGAGATTTCTTGGCTTGTAGGTGGCTGCCTTATTGCTGTGTCCTCATGTGGTGGGGTATTAGAGGAGGGAGGGAAAGAGGCGGAGGAAGAGAGAGGACAATACCAATATGTTACTGAGCACGCACTAGAGGGTGAACTGTGCTAATCCCGAATTCTCTGTGATGAACAGTTTCCTTTTGAAGAACTTGTAGATAGGAAATAGTGAAGGTGGGGGCTGGGGATTTAGCTCAGCGGTATAAGCACCTACCTTGCAAGCATGTGGTCCTGAGTTCAATCCCTGGTACCAAGAAAAAAAAAAAAGAAAGAAACAGTGAGGGTATAACATAGACGAAGTGCAGAGGGTTATGAAAATATAAGAAATGGGTAGTACCTCATCTACTTCATGAGGTGTCTGTTGTTTCAATCCTGCATTTGTTGTGAAAAATAAATGATGATAAATTCTATATATTTCCTTTCATTTGTGTTCTTTGGACTTTTAAATTTATTTCTTAGTCCCATCAGAGTAAATGACTTTCTACAAAGTGTTGCATTAAATCCACAATTTGTGCCATGAATTTTTTAAAAAAACTTTTAATTTTAAAGAGGAAAAAACCAAGGAGAATAAAACGGAATAAAATCAATCAAGATAAACCAGAATAATTGATACAGGAGTTCCAAACCTTATGAAATCAACAATAGTTACCACTGTGCCTTTGTTGTCTTCCAAATAGCTGCAGATACCACCTTCAGACATACTAAAAATCAAACAGAACACAATAGAATAGAAACAATAAAAACAAAACAATGAATGCAATACAGAACACCAAAACAAGCCAGTAGTAAACACATAATGGCTTCCATAACATGTCTTGCTGTCTTTCAAATAGCTGCTCATGCCATCAGAGTTAACATAAACATAACAAAAGAAAATAAAAACCCAACTAAAATAGAAAAAAAATAAAAATGATTTGATTTCTGGGCAGATCTCTACCCTATGGGGCCAGATTCTCTCCCTCTGAAGTCTGCAAGTGGCACTGACTCATGGACAGAGGCTTGGGTCTGGCTCTCCCCACCCTGGCAGCGGCCTGTGCATGGTGCTGATTTCTGGGTAGGGATCTTCTCCCTGTAGGGCCTGGTTCTCTCCCTCCACAGTCCACAAATGGTGCTGATTCACTGAGAGAGGCTTGTATCTGGCTCTCCCCCTGTACCATGAGTTTACTTAAATTTAGGCTTAAGATTCTCAAACCATAGATATAGTGACATTGTTCCTATGGAAAAATGTAATGTGGCATTTCCTTAATTAACAGAATTATATTTTATTTCAGGATTTCCAAGAATCTTTGGACCATAATATGATAATACTTTTTCTAGGTCCATTCTGGAATTTCACACAAGATCACATTTTTGCTACTAACTCTACCTTTCTCTCACAAAATCCTGATTGATCACACAAATAAAGAGGTGAGAGAGTGGATAACTGCTTGGGGTCTTCATTATCCACTGTTCCTAGGTTACCTCCTTTGGTTTATGAAAGGCAATGCCAAAAAGGATAAGCCATGAGGGAAGCCAGTATTCCCTGGCTCTTTGGGGAGGTCCCTAAGAGATGAGCCTGCCCTGTGCCCATCCTGACAGCTTTTGTGAGGTTCATGTACAGTGCCCTCCCCTCAAAACTGGTAATTATTTCTTTTTCTGATGAGTAAAATAGAAATACCTTGAACCTGAATTACACACATTCAGTTGTAAAGGTTATGCTGATTAGCTGTTGTTGGGAGTAAAGTGAAAGAGGTTATATGTGTTTGTCATGTTAAGAAACTAACATTTGTAAAGGGATGCTGTGATAAATACTGATAGACTTGTAAAATTTTCCTAAAAATAAAACCATACCCAATTGGTTCTACCTCTCCATTCAGGACTCACTCATTGTGCTCTGGATTCTTCCTTATTATATTATATCTATTTCTGAATATAGTAGGTTGTCTTTGTCCTCAGGGGGAATAATCCAATCCATCTGGTGTCCCAACTATTAGTAGAGACAATAATGTGAAAATTGAAGTAATGAAAAAAGTTGTTCATAAAGTCTTTGCCCACATCTATATCTTCAAAAGTTCTACCTATTCTGTCTTCCATCATATTTCATGTTTTAATATTTAGATCTCTGATTAATTTTGATTTTAGTTTAGTGCATGGTTAGAGGTATGGGTCTTATTTTAGTCTTGGATGTAGAAAGACAGTTTTTCTAGCACCATTTATTAAAGAGGCTGGCTTTCTTCCAGTGAAGGTGTTTGGCCTATTGTCAGAGATAAGGTGGCTGAGTGTGTTTGGAGCTGTTTCTGCATCTTCTAATTTGTTCCATTAATCCTCAGATCTGTTTTATTTGCCAGTACTATGTTTTTTTTTCTTTCCTTCCCCACAGTAGCTCTATAGAATATTTCCAGTCAGGGCTTGCCTTTGTTGTTCTGAATTACTTTTGCTATTCTATGTCTCTTCTAGTTCTAAATACATTTTAGGATTGTTTTCTCAAATTATGTGAGATATAGTGTTGGTATTTTGATCAGAATTGTGATAGATCTATATCACAATTTTGGAAGCAAGAGCAAGAGATGTCTTTCCATTTGCTGATATCCTCTTTAATTTCCTTTTTCAGAGTACTGTGATCATGATGTATTATCTAAAATGTACCAATAAACTTAATTAATTAAAAAGGGAAAGACAAAAAAAATTGTAGGTTTATGAGATAAGCTGGCTCTGGATATAACCTGCCTGTAATTCAAATCCCAATTCCTCATTTGCTGGGTATGTGACATAATTGCTTACCTAACACTTCACTGTTTTTGTTTGCTTATCCTCAAATTGGGTCAATGCTAGTACTAACCCACAGGAATTGTTAGCCTGTTTTAAGAGGTCTATGCGAGGATTAAGGAAAGAAACGCCTATAAATCATGTAGAATAGTGTTTAGCATGTGATAAATATCCAATAAACATTAGTTATTATGAACAGGAACCTTTTGCAAATATTACCAGGGAATTTAGGTTAGTCTGGTTTTTTTTAAAAGAGCTTTTATCATTTTCTTTTATTAATGGGAAATATTATAAGGTTTCTTATATTACATTAATCTATACTATTTCTGAGATTCTATCTACATAAACTGTCCTAAGCTATTATACTAAGCAGGGGGTATATTAAGAACTTTTTAAAGCTACTTTCTAAAAAAAATCTCTGATCACACATGAACATGTACTAGCAATTAATCGGTGTGAAGATTATAGACTGTCAGTTTGGAGTGATACAATTTCTTGAGGATTATGCTTTGTGTTTAACCATCTTCATGATTCTAGTGTTTTCGATCACTATGATATTTTTTTGCTTGTAGGAGAATGCTTTCTTACTGGTACATTAGATCAAGGTGCATCTGGAGAATTAGATTCATTCATTCAAAGCAAGAGAGGCTCTGACAATAGCAACACTAATGAACCTTGGGCAGGGTAGCAAGGAAGGAAAGAAAGAAAAAGTCATGATAAGATATAATATTGTTTGAAATAAGAAGCCGCAATAGTAGTCACAACAAAAGATACTCTTTATGTCATTAAAGTAGAATAGTTCACCTGCCTGAGGATGAGGCCTTTGAATTTTTAGGCTTTTTGCCATCACTCAAAACTCTAGAGGGAGGAGTGTTTTTGCTGTCCTCTGCTTTTCCTAGAATTATAAGCACAGAGCATATATTGGTGAGTGACATAGTGTCTTACATCTGACTCCAAATTCCTGGATGTTCTCAGGATAGTAATTGTCAAAAACAAGCTAGAAGCAAGTACTAATCGAGCTCCCTGGGGTCTTTCCTCAAAGCCTACTGATGAGGCAAATTTACAGGATCCACTGTCCCTGAGCCAGTATCTGACACCAACACCTCTGGCAGTGGGAAGCATGACTGAAACTTACAAGTGCGGGCCAAAAGGGCAGGTCAGGAAGGCCTGATGTGGTTTATCTCATAAGAGAAGCAGGAAAGAATTAATGACCTCATCCGTAGGTTGGAGGCTTTGCAGCTCTTTGGCAGATAGACATTGGCTTTGGGGTTTATCTTGCAGAAAGCTAACATCAACAGAGGGAAACACTCTGACCACCTATGTACTTTGGCTGTCACAATGTGTACACAATTGCACATGGAGGCCTGGGAAAAAACGCAGGGAAGCAGATGTTGGAGTAGGTGGGCAGATTTTAGTAGATCTTCTTATAGTACCCAAGGGTATCGCTTGGTAATGCAGCCCATATGGGTTGGTCTTGGTGCTCAGGTTCATTCTGAAATCTGTTGTAAACCTGTAAATTCAGCTGCCAAAGAGCACATATTATGGAGGGATCCTAGGCCATAGTTGAGCTATATGGGTGGTCTAAAATAAAGTCCAGAGGAAATTAATGATAGGCTCCTTGGAGAGTTGAAGTTCAAATTATAGGAGAATGTGTCAAAGGAAGATGAGTCTTGGACACTGGAAATTACAAGAGAGCTAAGGGTTTTGAATGGATGTGATGCATATATGAGGTTTCTGACTCTAGTTTCTTTTAATGCTGAGATGTTTGTGTGGCAAAAGTGGGTAAAGGACAGGGGCAGAGGCCTAAAGACATTGTGCAATCAGTGTTAACTGAGAAACCAAACTTTCTTACCCACTATGCTTGCCACACTCACCACTATTGTTATAACCAATTTAGGCAGCAATTTAAAAAATATTGCACAGGCTAGAAACACAATTATTCCATTACAGTTCATTTTGGATATACTCTGGGCAAGTGGAAAGCATATCTTTTCCATTATTGTGAAAAAAACTGTACAGCCACAGCCACTGCTGTCTCACTTCCTTGGTTTGCCGTCCTTGACTTTTGACAGGTACACAGGGGACATTACCTCTGGATAAACTCATAGTAATTATGCCATTTATTGTAGAGTGCTTTACAGATAATACTGTTTTTTGCTTTCATGACTGACTTTTTCCTAATAAGTGTGAAATCTACTATTGTCATCTTCATTTAACAGATGGGGCTTCTTTTATAGGTGGGGTCACAGGACTAACAAATAAGAGATCCAAGGCTAAGATCTATTACTTCATTTCTGCTATCAAAAGGAAAATGTATTGTTTCTGAATTTCAAGTTAAAATAATTTCCATTACCATATTGCAGCTTGTTTATTTGTCTCTTTTCCTTCCTATTAAATAAAAAGTATACTTCAAAAATGTGTATGCCAGTATATAGAAAAATGCAAATGTTTTAACTTTATACTGAGGGCAGGTTATTGAAGCTCTCAGCTTGCCCCAACTCAAGCATGTTTCCTATGGAGCTGGAATCTTCTCAGAGTGAAGTGGCCATTTAGAATCTATTATATTTGAAATAATTAAAATCATATGTATTTCACTGAGAAAAGTATGGTAATATAATGAATGGGTTTCTGAGGGTTTGAAAGAATGCTCACACTGGTTTGCTTCCTTTGTTTGCTGACTTGAGTTACTGTGTCTTGAACGTTACTTTTCACAAATAATGTTTTCACTTGAATATATCTCTTCAGCATAGCACTTGCCTCAGGTGTTTAGTCAGCTCTAGATTCCTTACCTGTCTGTGGGTCCCTTGTCTGAGGCAGGATTCACTTTTTACCTTGGTAATACAGTATAGGTGAGCATGGGAGGTCCACTGGATGAAGGCCAGGAGAAAAGATGCTTAATCTTTTAAGCAGTAGCATATCTGAGTGTTGAGAAAAGAAATTGAACCATATCTCTAGGCTAGAAATTTCATTTTTAAAAATTAGATATATACTTTCAGGCTTGATGCCAGAGAAAAGAAGACTGAGATGTTCTGGAACTGTAAGTGGAAAAAATTACTTCAAGCTCTTATTATCCAGTGACAATAAAGATGTGCGTTGGATTTAGCTGTGTATTGATCAATTAAGGTAATTAATATTTCTCTCTCCTTATTATTATTTTGTGTTTGGAGCCTTTGAGCTCATCTTTTGTAGTTATTTAGAATAGATTAATATCTTACTGCATTGTAAAACACCAGAATTTACTACGTCATATCACTGTGTTTGGGTACCTATTATCCAAACTCCATCTATAACCCCCCTTCCCCATCCTTTTAGCATCTACTAATTGCTATTCTACATTCAGGTCAATTTTTAAGCCTTTACATTTGAAGAGAACATGTGACATCTGTCTTTCTGTGTCAGCTCAATCTCATGGGACAAACTGTAGTCTGTTTCCAAATGTTTATCCTGAAGGACTGTTGCTAATGGTCCTCTCATTTGTGTACCCAGCACAACCAGTAGAGTCAGGGAAAATTACCTCTGGTTACTTCCACTTAAGGTTCTGAGTCAGAAAATTGAATTAGTGTAATACAGATTAACAGGAGAAAAGTACACAGTTTTACATTTCATGGGAGCCTCATTAGGGCAATGAAGATCCAAAGAAGCAGTTAGTATCAAATATTTATACTATGTACAATTTGAATACTGAGTAGTGCACTGCAATAATGTGATGAGCCCAAGGTGCTTGGGCTAGCACGGTTGATCATGAATAAGCGACTGGAAAGATATGAATTAGTTCAGCAGGTTGGTTTGTACAGATTTTCTTGAGCTCAACTTCCTGCCCTTGGCAACAGGAATGAGAAGGGCATCTTTTATACAGGAGTGTTGCCTACTTACTTCCAGAACAAAAAGGAAGGTCAGAGGGCTCTTGTTAAGCATCTGTAGTTTTTCAAACACTTCTAACTCAATATAGTCAATATATTATAGGGACGTACTTAGGGTTGATGTGTTGCTAACTCCTTTAGTATTGAAGACACAAGTTTGCATGGCTGGAACCGAGGTTTACTTCTATCTTTATATCTTTTTTGGAATATCAGTTAAGACAAAGTCTTTGGTCAAAGCTGAAGCTCAGATTCAGGAATGTAAATCTGTTCATTGGTCTGTGGCATGTGTGTCAGTAGACTGAATCTTATATTTTGGAAACATCTTCAGTTTATATGGTATGGGATACCAGTTTAGAGTAGAAACAAGGAAGCATTAATCCATTTGTTGAAAATTCTAAACAATCCAAAAATCAAAGCAAACTAACTGGGTACACATTCATTGCATGTGTGAAATAAGGTTCTATGCTATGTCGATGTTAATTCAGATTTGTGAAACTCTTTGGATCTGGTAAGGCTTATTTTAAATGTGGCATTGAAAGATATTTCCAGCTCTAAATACAGTACATGCAGCAGATAATATATAGCTAGCTGTGCCAAAACCATTTGTAAATTGGCTTTAAAGGTACAATTTCAAGAATGTATTTAGCTCTGAAATGAGAGGTGGTTTAGATCAAGGAAAAATAGTCTGTTGCAAAATCTGTTTCATGTTAGCTCTGGGATCTTGCGCAGGAGACACTTTGTATCTTTGTCAACAGGATAAATGCTGCTTATCCTAGATACCTCTGTTATAAAAAGTTAAGAATATGATGAAGTGTTTGATAAATTATGAAACTTTATACACTCATTTACCCTTTAATGTTTATGTTACCTACTAAACATTATACTAGAATTAATAGGTTTAGTAAAAACAAAGATGGATAGTATGCTATCTGCCTTGTAATGATTTATGATCTTACAGTATATGGTCAGTCAGTGGGGGAGATAGACATATAAATAAATGCATATGGTCAGTCAGTGGGGGAGATAGACATATAAATAAATGCAACCCCATGGAAATGTGTGTAAATGGAACATAGTAAAGATTTTAAATGGTCAAGTTAGTTGAAAGAGTTCAGAAGGGGTTTCTACAGGGGGTGATTTGAGTACATATTTCTAGACAGAAGGAAATGAGGGTGGATTGGGTAGGGAATTTGTCAGACAGAGGCCTTTGATAATGAAAGTATGTAGACATAACATAAGATGGCTTATTGAAACTGTGAAAGTATACTTGCAAATTTTTCTGTTCTTGAATAATTTGTGTGAGTCGCATTAATACATGTAGCGATGCAATGAAGTCAAACCAATAAAAGTGAATGGTAATGAAATTTTATGATAGCACAGAGAAAATATCTTGCTTTATAGTTTTATCTATGCTTTCTAAATGGCAATAATAAGTGCAAAAAGTGAGATTTTAAATAGATTTTGTGGTGTGTTAAGAATTAATGGATGTGGGAATTGTCTCTTCAGAATGCTATACTGTTTGTAAAGACATCATTTTTTGTTTGTGTGGTGGAGAATGTGTTTATAAATAATTTAAAGTGATTTGGGAAGCTATTCATTTGTTACAAGTATAAATGTGAGAAAAAACTAAGAATTTTTGATTATTCATTAAAAATACTCATATCTTCAAAAATAAATTTAAAGAATTATGATGAATTTATCCTCCTTGAGCAACTAGCTGCTTATGATGAATTCCATGAAATAGCCCAAATAGAAAGGCTTTGTTGTCTGTGAAGAAATGGCTTGGGAAATCTCACTCAATTGCATCATGTATCTAACAAGTGGCAGACATTTCTACTTCAAGTCTCTTCTTGCACTGACTATTACATTTCCTATCCCAACATTTTTTTTTCCCAAGTTGCAGAAGATTCTATTAAACCACAGCCCATTTCTCAAAGAAGTAAAAGAACACTGTCTACCATCTGGTCTTTTCTAGAAACGATGTTCATTTTAATTTGCCCCTTGAGTTTTCAAATTTCTCCAAGAATTCTGCATCCTCTCTTTATGACTGCATATACAACCTACTTATTCTTCCAATCTGTTATTGCTCATCTTCTTCCCTCATTTTCTCCAATTTTTCCCCACGGCTTTTTACTTGTTTGGGTCATTTTGCTATGTGCCCAGTTTTTATGTCACTTGGAACTTGGTCACTTGTGCTTAGTCCCTGAGTTACTTCCTGTCCTTAAATGTATTGAAAAGAACCATAACTGGAAAGAGGAATAGAAACAAATGTTTTATTTTTCCAACTGGTAAGGTGAAGATCTCAAGATTTAAAGCTTTTGAGAGTCTAAGAACAGTTCAGTTTGAATGACATTCCAATAACTATAAAATAAGCATGAAAAAATTCCCTCAAGCCTCAATAAGTGGCTTCAGGCTTTCAGACCTTCAGAAATCAGTACGAACAAGGCCAGAACTGCTGTGCCCTCTTTTGGATCCAAGGTGGAGATGCTCAGTCTGCACCAGATGGGCTTCAAGATCAAGGTGTTGGGGATCCCATAGGAAAACAAAGACCAGGGTGCCCATGAGTTGCATGCACTCATATTTTTCCTGAGAGATGATCTGTAGGTTGTGTCAGATTCTGAATGGGGTCTCTGCCAAGCCCTCTGGGTGCCTAGTCTGTCATTTTCCCTGCAACCTCCCCTACTTAAATGTTTTCAGGAGATAGGAAGACGATTCATGTTCTTTTATTGAAAGAGTATTAATGCATTCTCAGAATTTATTTTAAATAACTGGAGGCGAGAAAATCTCTTACATGTTTTGAGGCATATATATTTTCATGTATTCTCTCTTCTGATGTTTACAACTACTTATTAGGTATAATAGTTTCTATTATCCTGAGGTGAGAGCTAGAGAACTACTAGGGCACAGTGGTTCTTATGATCTGAGCTGCACATCACCTTGAATATTTGAAAATGTGACAGACAAGCCTCATATATTCAAAAGTTTGGTTCAGCAGGTTTGGAGTAGAGCCTGATTATCCGCACATCATAAAAAATTCCTGAGGCAATTCTGATATAACACAGCCCACCTTGGGAACTGCTAAATTGGGTCAATTACGCATACTATTTTTGACAGAGCTAGAATTTGAGCCAGGCACAAGAAAGGCCCATATCACTCTCTAAGACAATTGAATAATGACAAGTTGTCTTGTGAGGTTAGTAAAATAGGCAGTGCTATAGCTAGAAACAGTTTCTTAAATACTTCGTTTAATTTGAGAAATAACAAGCATACCATTAAAATAAAGATTTAATAAAATTGTTTCTGCTCATAATACTGACTCTTCTAAGTTTCTTTATTCTTTTTAACAACTCAGTTTGTCATTTTCTACATACATACATGTATACATACATACAGCCAGTGCAATAAGGTAATAGATATTCAAATCACAGAAAAGCTGTGCATTTAAAAAGATTTTAATAAAGTGCTCTCTTTGACAGTAACATTCATATAGAATTTTATTTCATACTGACTTTCTTTTAATTTTTTCTAAAGTCAACTTTTTCTGGAATAATGATAGTTGCTATTTAGTAATTCATATCCCTCTTTTCCTTTATAAGATCATTTATTGTTATAGAACTTTTGTCCAAAAATCCCTTTATTTTAGGATGGAGTTGAGCTGCTTGAAAAGAGTTTGCTACTTTCAGGTTTGAATTTATGATTTGTTAGCAAAGTCCAGAGAAGCATTTAGTTTTGGACTAATTGTTCTCCACTGTGGAACAAGAGTCTTCTGAGTACTTTAAGTCAGTGTCTCATAAATTATGAGTTTTTTTCTTGTTAGGCTGGAGGGGCTGTTTCCAGCTTGTGTCAGAATGGCTGTGGTTACCTGTACCAGTTTTGAATGGCTCTTTAATTGGCCTTGTGCGTCTCCTATACATATATGTGCTCTCGTGTAGTCTGCCAAGTACGCAAGAGGAGCTTCCATACCGGCAATGTCTTCCTTCTGTGCAATACTGTCCTCCACAGGAATTAGTCCTGTGGTAGCAAAATTATCTCGCTAAACGCTTAGCTATTTTTCCTAAGCTGAGGAAAGTGTTGATTTAGCCTCCCCATGCTACATCTTCCTCATGGCAGTAAGCTAGGCCAATCATAGGTTTTATTTTGTTTATTATGTCTCTCAGATATCACTGTTCTTCATTGCCTGGTTTCTAATATCTGTAAAACTGTTATTTCATATATGGGCTATGTGTTTTTAATTGTTTTGCTTGGGAAGATAAGTTTGGTTCCTGTTATTTTATCTTGGAGGTAAGTGGGAGTGCAGAAATTTGAAAATAAAAATAATTAACCAACATGTATCTCATCACTTAAATCATAATATCTTCAATTGTTTATGATGTCCTGAAAAGATATAAGAAAGAATGAAGGATTAATAAAAATATTGAGTGGAGATTAGAACTATGTGATAAATTCTTCATATTAGTACATAAGTTCATAAATAGAAATGTATGGTAGAGTGAAATCAGGGACCTAGGTCTGGTTGGCTCCACACTTGTATTCTTTCCATAGTATTCTCTGTTGCTTTTTAAAATTCAGAATGGCATTTAGAAATCAGTTTTTAATAATTGTCACTTGATTATAGAACAGGATATATAGGACTAAAGAGATTCATAAACTTGGAAAATGTAATGCAGTAAGATTGGCAAGGAACTTAATTTCTTTACTTTTTCAGTTAATTCCCAGTTATTTGTAATTGTGTAGTCTTCTTTACTGTAGTGGCAAAACTCCTTAATCTTAAATTTTCAGTCTACTACCATTTGACTGTAGTCAATCATTAAGGTTATTAACTTTTTATATCTCAAAGTAGCCCATTCAACCCAGATTTCCATTTTTGGAATCGACTCTTCTTGTTCTCAGGTGTGGTGGATTAAAAACTGGTGGTCAATTTAAACACCAGCTGAACTGAATCAGCATGGTGCTGCGTGTAGATGGACCACTTGAGGAAAGTTGCCAGCATATAAAGGAGGCCTGGAGAGGAAAAGTAGCATTGTGGGTTCTCCTGAGTGTTGTCGGCAGCTGTTGGTTCTTTTGGGGCTGTTGGTTCTCCTGGAGAAGCTTGTCAAGGAGTTTGTCCCTAATATGAACTTGGCTGTTATCATTGGAGGAGCCTGGGACCTTGTTGCTGAGAATGATTGTGGTTCATTTTGGGAGAGCTCTGGTCCTTACATTGAGCATCACTTCCTGGCCCCAGAGGTGGGGTGGAAGATGTGTGCTGTTCAATTTCCAGGAGAAATTTGTCATGCTGGTTTTGTGATATGAACTTGGCTATTCTCATCGTTAGAGGAGCTCAGGACTTCATTGTTGCTGAGGAAGGCTGTGGTACTTTTTGGGGGAGCCCTGGTCCTTATTTTGAGCATCACTTCTTGGTTCCAGTGAAGAATCTTCAACCTAATGGAACAGATCCTTCATCCTGCTGGCATAGACTTTCTAGTTTCCACCATTGACCTTTGGGCCTTCCCAGCGCAGATCCATGAAAACAGACTTGCATGAGTCATTGTCGTGGGCTCTAGGCCTCCAGTTGGACTCGTGGGAGACACTGTCATGGCTCTAGATCTTCAGCTGAGCTCATGCAGGATGTTGCCGTGGGATTCAGGGCCTTGGCTGGATTTTGTAGGTCTTTAGTGTAGACAGATGTCCTGTATTTCTTGTATTTAGCTCTTTGGGTGACTACTACAAATTAATGCTGTAAATTATGTATTGTGTATTGTCTTTTTCTTCTTGCAACCCCTGACTACAACAGTTGGTCTGTTTGTTTCTGGTATCCTGTGTGAAACAGTGTGCCCACATACAATAGGTCCTTACCAGTCAGACATGTTCATTGGTGTTGTTCAGTTTTTTGTTGCTGGGCCACAATGTCTGAAACACAAAACACAAAGGAAGAAGTATTTATTTTGCCCACAATTTTGGAGAATTCAGTCTGTGGTTGACTGCTCAAGGCAGGAACTTCAAGGCAGCAATGAGGTTAGGGTGCAACAAGAGGTCCATCTGGAGGAGCAAATCAGTTTATTTCACAATGGCTGGGAAGCAGAATAAAGGAACAGTGCCAAGAGAAAAGGGTTAACAACCAGATTTAGACACCGAGGCCTGTATTCATAACCTACCTGAACACACCCAGAATTGAGTGTGCTTTACTAATCTGCTGGAGGCTTCCTAATCCAGTCAAGTTGACAATCACAATTAAATGTCATATTCTCAATCCTACATAGACTGTTCTATTACCTCAGTACATTACATGAAAAAAATCACTCTACAATTCAAGATTCAGTTCTTTAGGAGATTTTGTTCAATGATTTTACTTTCAATAAATCTTTTTGGGGGTCTTCCTTTCCCCATGGATCTTCTGGTATAACATTAGCTAAAATTTATATTGCATTAAAATTGATTAATACTTTAGACAAGTATTTAATCTTTACTATATATATCTACTAAACAAAGATTTTATATATATATAAGTATCCATATATATATATATATGAATATAGTATATATATATATATGAATATAGTGTATATATATATATATATATATATATATACTATATTCATTGTGTAGGCTACAGAAAAATAATAAATATTCTCTGTTCAGGCTACAGAAAAATATCCAGCACAGTAGACATTTAATTCATGTCTGGTTTGACAGTGATCTGGTGTGAACCAGCTATACTTACACTTACTAGATTCTCAAGGGTGTCTTTTGCATTACCTAGTCAATTAGTCACATTTAAATAAGCCCCAGCTCCTTTTCTCCAAGGCACAGCTCACTGCCTGCATGCAAAGCATGTTAATAACAAAGCAATGGCTATGTTTTAGATGTTATGCTGTAGTAACTTTTAACTTATTTTCACATTTAAAACTTCTGTTCAAATATTTATTTATTTATTTTGTACTGGGGACTGAACTTAGGACCTTACTCTTGCTAGACAGGTGCTATATCACTGACCCTTGTTTTAATTTTTGACCACTGCATTAGTATCCATATTCTGTCTCACATGCTTATCAGGTGATAAGTGAGGCCTCTTGTTGCACCTTAACTTCATTGTTGTAGAATATAGCTCTTCCTTTTGGGTTCCCTAGGGCCTTCGCCTCCCTTCCTTCCAAAGCTGCATGGTCTACAGGTCACCATCACTTTGATGCTATATTTTACATGTCAGAAAAACAGAGAGAGTTTTAGTATTAATTGGCTATAATACAACAGAGATACAACAATTTTTTCCAGGAAGGAACTGTGAAACCTGACAAAATCTTCAGTTCAAAATCATGAACAAATTATCAATCAAGGTGCAGACTCAGGAGAAAGACTGAAGTCAACCTGGACCTAAATGGGGAAACAGGTAATGTCATGCTTATTGATTGGATTTGTCAGGGCATTTTGTAATAAATCATTGAAAAGTATCCATGAACTGTGCTCTTGTGACATTTAGGAGGGAACTGGAAATAAGCTTGTGAATTTCTTATTTAAGAATTTTCTTCTGTTATGAGTTCTGAGTTGCCTTGTAATTATTTTATAAGGAATTCCAAAGTAGGACTGATTAAGAAGAGGATACTTGAAAAGAAGATACTTTGAAAATGTCTTTGAGGTGGCGTGATTAAAAAAATAGCTGAAAAATGACCCTGAAAAGAAATTTTAGTGCTTTGTTAATAATTACATAATTTTTACAGAGAAAAACAAAGAAAAAATTATTTATGATAGCCAAAATATTCAGACTTGAATGAATTAAAAACTGGACTTGCACAAAGAGATGAAGTGTACTAGGAATTGTAAAAACAAAGATGAGTATAAAATATTTTCTTATTTATGTCTCTCTACTTGACAACTTTATAACTTTAAATTATATTGTTATAATTGTAGTATCAGTGTATTGTATCATTCATAAAATATATAGAAGTAAAATACGTGACAAGAAAAGTGCAGAGGTCAGGAGGAAAGAAATGAATTATAGGTTACAAAAGAAAGTGAAATATTAAGAATTTCAAGGTCACAGGAAACAAGATTGATATACACAATTTTAATTTTATTTCTATATCCTGACAACAAAAGGTTGTTAAGCTGAAGTTAAACTCCAATAACATTCACAATAAAATAATTACATTTGAAATAGAGAATACTCTTTAAAAAATATGCAAGACCTGTATACTGAAACTATAAAAATACTACCGAGGGATTTTTAAAAAAACCTACACCCTTAATCATAATAAAATGTCAAGCCTTTCCAATTTGATCAATAAATCTTTTAGCAGGCCTTTTCTTTTTAATAGAGATTGACATGTTTATTCTAAAATTCATATAGAATGTAGAAATGCAAGCAACTTGTAGTAGCCAAAAAGTTTATGAAGAAGAAAACTAAGGTTGGAAAACTTATACTAACAGACTTTTAAGAATTTTTATGAAGCTACAGAAATCAAAGCTTATTGGTTTTAGGATGATAAATTTTGATTTCAGAAAAATACTCACATATTTACAGTTAGTTATCTTTTAAAAAATTTTATTTAAAGAGAAAAAAAAAACCAAGAACAAAAAAAGGGTAGAAATAATACAGAATTTCAAAAAAAGTAAACATTAAGAAATCATTAGTTGATAAATTACATATTGTCCTCCTAGAAATAGTTGTTCAAGTTACAAAATTAAAGCATACAAAGTGGACATTCAAACAGTGAGACTGCAAACAGATCTGTTCAATGATCCAACAAAAAGTTAGTAATATGGTTATCAGTCCTACACACTTAAACATACATGCAGTTATATCCTTTAGAGAACTTTCTTTTCCTCTCTTTTTTACAATAGCATTTACACATTTTTGGTTTTTTTACTCCTACATTTCTTTTTTTTTAACTTTTTAAATTATTTTGAAAGTAGTAAAACACAACAGAACAAGACGGAATAAAGCCAACTGGGACACTGCAGTGAAATTGATACAGAACTTCACAGCAGGTTACCCGGATAACTGGTAATAGGTACCAGTATATCTCGTTACCTTCACAATAGTTGTTCTTTCAATCAGGTATAGCAAAATCAAGGAAATACAGGACATTACAGAACTTATCAAAACAGAATATTGAATAGAGCAATATCATTAATCAGAACAAAGCAAAACAGTGATAAAAATATTTGCCTTCAAAGAGATGGTAGAAGGAAACCCCCCTTATTTGCTATATTGGATATGGTCAGCCTTCCAAGAGATGCTCAGATGTCTGGCTCTCACTTGCTAACGGGGGTGGGGAGGGAATGATGTTTGATTTTCAGCCTGTGCACTGGTAGGCTCACAGCCCCCACCAGGGTGGCTAGCGGTTGGCTTTCTTTCCCAGTGCCCCAAGTTCCAACATGGTGTGGATCTCAAGAAATGCTGCTGGTTCTCGCTCTGGGGCTCACAATTAGTTATTTTTGACACAGATCCAAAGTCAGTTGAAAACAGATAATCTACTCCTTAGGTTTTTTGAGAAAAATTAAGTATTCTTAAGCAAACAAAAATATCTCAATGCCTACCTCATATCATATGCAAAAATTAAATCAGATGGGTCATAGACTAAAGTAGAAGTCAAAACTTATAAAATGATAGAAAATATAGGAGATATTAGGTTACGTGAAGATTTCATATATGTGACACAAAAATGTGATGCATTAGAAGAACACATTAATTGAACTTTATCGAAATGACGAATAACAGTTCTTAGAAAGACACTATTAAGAACATGAAAAGAAATATTACTAACCAAGAGAGAGTATTTGAAAATTACATATCTTACAAAGGAGCATGTAAAGAACTTTGAAAATAGTAATAATGAAATTTTAAACAAGAAAGATATTAGAACAGACATTTCATCAACAAATTTATATCACTTGCACACAAGCACAATAAAATATTAAATATCCATTATTCATTAAAGAAATGCAATATAAAAACTATGAGATACAGGTACACATCCACTACAAATGTCTCATATTAGAAACACTGAATGCACCACATACTGAAGAAGATGTAGAGCAACTGGACAAAATAATACAACTATTTTGGAAGAGAATTAAACAATACATATATATTGTATAAAAATTATAAATGGTATAATTTAACTATGGAGAGCTTGTCAGTTATACTTTAATGAAGACATGGCATTCCAGGTAGTTTTAATGCCTGCTAAAATTTGTGTCAAATTCTAAGTTGCTAGTCTTGGGTTTTGAAAATCAGTAAAACTCAAAATTATATATCAATATTCTCAAATACACTGTATTTAACGTTACTTACTGATTTTTAAATTTTTAGTTTTGAGTGACACACACAAATTAAGCCATTGATTAAAAATTATGACTAACGTTTAGAAAGTTATTGATGTGATTCTGTTTTGTAAAACCAGTAGGATAAATTGCAGAGCAGGTTCACTGTTACTTGGACTGGTTACTTAACTAAGTTGGGTGAGACAAAACACATACACAAGGTACCTGAAGCCAGACTCATAACTTACAGATAGGCAGCAAGAGAAAACAAGGGCTCTGGGTCCAGGGCAAGCCGGTCTCCCACGGATCAGGAAGGCTGCCCAGGGCAGTGGGAGTGTTGTCTTTGAGTGCCCACTGGCAGTATAGCCGAAGGACTCAGAAAGCAGCCTGTCCTTTTTTATACTCTGGAGGCAACATGATGCCTGAAGTGAAGTGTTGAAGGATGTTCTGTTTCTAAGTGGGGCTGGAGCAGATCCTGGGATGTTCCAGCCAGTTCCTTCTTATCTCAGGATGGTACATCCCCAGTGTAGTGTACAGAAAAGGAGGGGAATTGGTTTGTTTCAAGGCCACCACAAGAATCCTGCAGAAATATTCTGAGATGACTATTTCAGTACTTCTCATACATCACATTTTAAGGCCTCTGGCTCCACATGTGTAAGCTCACTCTGAGGTGAAAGAGCCAGGATTTAGGTGAAGTATTGATGCACCCTAGCCAGAGTTGGGAGAACACCTCTAACTGGGTAGTTAAGCACTCTCCCCTGGTTGGTTGCCTTCTACTTGCCGCAAGCCATGTTCACTCCTCGGTAGTTTATATATATAATCTGGAAATCCAGATGTAATTGTAGGTGTGAACTCTGCTCTGACTAGTATAGAAGGAAGAGGAGTACTTCTAATTGTCCTGCCTGTTCAAAAAGTTTGGAAAAAAGACTATTTATCGCAATCATCTATTTCTTGGTTCTAGTTAAGTCTTAAAAGTCTTTTTGTGGTGTTAAATAGATTTCTTTTAATATATTTCTATGTTTTTTGGTGTGTGAGTACAGTAAAATAAGCAGGAAACTAATCTAAATTGTATGTATGAAAAACAAATTGTTCCTCTGCTGTTCTCGGGAGACCCCATAGTCCAGAGACACAGGTGGGGACACTGGAATAAGTGGAGAGCCAAGAGAAGTTTCCACAGCTGGGGCAGGAGGTTGGAAAGGCTTTGGAGTGCAGCTGTACTGTGTGGGAAGACGAATCTTATAATGGACAAACAGCTGTTTGAATCAGACTATGAATCTCTCAAAAGGCAGCAAAGGGTGATCATTTCTCCTAAGGAAGCCACGGCCACAGTTTCGTGGCTAGAGCGTCAGTCCAGAAGTCTGTAAATGCTTGGAAAGAAATTTCTGAGTTGAGGTTCCAAGAATTGAAAACTGGGTAATGCAAATATGGCAGTGTTTCTTCTGGTTCTGCAAATACAGTTTAGCACTTTTTAAAGAGACTGGAGCTCTGTGAATATCATACAATATTGTAGACAGTCATTAATTTCAGCTTTGTATTCAGAGTGTTGAGGTATAGAATCATAATCAGTTATATTCATGATGTTAAGCTCATAATATAGCAATATTATTTATGAAAAGAAAGATCACTTGTGGTTCCTTCAGCTGTTTGAGACACTAAATTGAGTGAGAAATGGTTTAAGATGTTTGACAGCAGAGGTTTGATTTTTAAGGCATGAATAATACTTCTAGTTTGGAAGTTTTTCATTTGATGATCAGAAATTTCAGATTAGTCAAAAATGATATAAGTTGGTTATTCACTGAATTTTAGATAATTACACAAATTTAACTAATAGATACAGTAATTTTAGATAATTTCTAAATGTTCTGAATATTTTCAAATTCACTTTTATTAAATTGACAGATAAATTATATGAATTTAGTGTACACAACATGATATTTTGGAGTGTACATATATTGTGGAATGGTTAGTACTTTGAGTCTTTATCAAAGAATATTTTTTCTGTAATATGAGAAATCTTTCACAGTCAAACATGATTGAAATGGTTGGTCAGATGATTTAAATTTTGCTGTTTTACTGAATAATCTTGGCTTTTCATAAATATCTTTGTCTCTATACTACAACATTTTTGTGACCATAAACTCTCATACTGATACAATGAGTGGTAAAGGAGTGCAGGCTTCTTAATTTCATTTAATAGTGACAATTATCTACAGATAGCTATTAATACTTGTGATACATAAACATAATTGATAATGAATACAGTGAATAGGGAACTCTCAGGCAAAATCTGAAGATGTGTTGTCCCACTGTGGAACTGTGAGGATCACGAGAATGAAGGTCATTCTTGGTTATCTAGGCCTACCCTTTTGGTGCCCTGTATGTCTTCCCTCCTTTCTCTCCTTATTACCTCTCATTGCTCATCCATTCTTTTTTTTAAAGCACAGATTGAGTATCCCTTATCCAACATTTTGGGACCAGAAATGTTTCAGATATTGGATTTTAAACTTTGGAATATTTGCATAAACATAATATCTCAGGATTGGAACCCAAGGCAGAACAGAAATTTATGTTTCACATACATCTTTCTTTTTAATTTTAAAGAGAAAAAATAAAATTTCAAAACAAGATAATAGTAGAGTAAAATGGTTACTACACTGTGCATTTTATCTTTACATTAGTTACTCAGAGTACAAGATATAAGCAGTTAATTGTCCAAACAATAGTAGCATAAACCTTTGTTTTAATGAACTAAGACAAATTAGTAGTGTAACTATCTTAACTATCCTATATATATATATATATATATATATATATATATATATATATATATCTTTTTTACTTTCCCTTCTTATTTTTCTCCTTCCCCCATCCCATTTTCTCTTTCCTTTTGAACAGTTTCTTCTCAATTCACGAGAGGAATTGTACATTTTGGATCTTATTTACTCTTTCAGCTTCTTATACTCGGGAGACAATAAGATGTTTATACATGTGAGTGTGATTTATTTCACTTATAAGCATGGTCTCAGTTGCATAAATTTACCTGTAAAAGTCTTCAAGGCTGAGTAATACTCCACTGTATAAATATGTCATATCCCTTTTATTCATTCCTTGATTGATGGGCATTTGGGTTATTTTCAAGAGTTAACTATTACAAACATGTTGGTGCATCTGAATCCAGCTCGGGTGCTGCTAGATGGAGCCAGCAGCCACTTAGTTCTGAGCTTAGGAGGCCCCTCTCCAAAATGGCTCCCCACCAATTGCTCTCTCCCAAGGGAAGACCAGGCCCCTAGCACTCACCACCAGCTAGTGCAGTCTTTCACCCTGCACCCCTCCACGGCTGCATCTCTTTGTGGAGGCCTCTGAGGTTGCCAGAAGGCACCACGTGCATGCAGGTTTGAATGGCTCCTCTTGTGCCATGAGGCCTGCCACAGAGAGAAGGCTCTGCTGGCTTACTCCTTCTTCACTGAATTTTCTCTTTTCTTTCTCTCCATGGGCTTTAGTTCTTGCTTCTGATCCTTCTTGAGTCCAGGGAACCCACTTCCCTCCTTGTCTTCCTTGAGTTGCTATATTCTAGCATCTGGATGGCAATTCTCAGAGAGGCTCTTTCTCTGCTCCTCCACCATCCATGGGGGCATGAATCCAGGACCTGAGGTGGATTTAGATCCACCATCTTGGTGCACTTTCTCATATACATCTTCCATACATAGCGTAAAGATATCTTTATGCAATATTTTTAATGTGTCTATGCTTTAAATGCATCATGAACCTGAAATCAGGTGTGGAATTTTCCACTTGCTGCATAACGTCAACCCTTAAAAAAGTTTACACCTGTGGAACATTTCCAATTTTGAATATTCACATTAGGTATGATCAGTGTGTAGTTTGATCTTAATTATTGATGCAAGCCAGGTTGGTACAATCTGAAGGATTTTCTGTGTACAGCAAATATCAACATGCATTCTGTTCAGTCCCAGAAATTCCCCAGATCACTGCAGTAGAAAACTCTATAGATTTCTCAATGACACACATATTGAAAACAACTTTTAGATTGAATTTTCCTTTTTGCCATAAGCAAAATCTTACATTTTCCTTTTAAGCAAGTTTTAAAATTCTTTAATACCTCAAAATATTCAAGGAGAAATCAGTTTTAATTTGACTTAGTTTTGCTATCCATATCCCTTTTTTTTGGTAGTCTGTGAAGTTGTCTCCCACAGCTCCTCCAGAGAGCAGCTCCTCTCTAACTGCATTGTTCTCACTACTTACGTGAATAGGTTACAGAACAGCAGCAAGTAAGCCAGAGTGTGGTTGGGATCTGCTCCTGGATCAGTTAATGACCCACAGAGATCAGTTCACCATGTTTTGTTTCTACCCAAATTTAGTAGTCTCCAATCTCCTACTTTCACCATCCTGCTAATTATACCTACTTTTACAACTCTAGCATTACCTCTGTCCTGAGACTTAGCTCTTCTCATGGAGCCAAAGATTATTGTGACCAGAGGCTGATTTCACTACACCTCACCCCATTTTGTATGAAGAAAATAAAATTCTGGCCAAATGTTTATCTCATAGAGCTGGGCAGAACTGGGCATGGATTCCATGCCTCTAGTCTAGAGTTCTTTTTATCTCATGCCAATTCACTCTTCAGACTCAACACTTCAAAAGATAATTTATATTCTCTAAAATCACTAATTCCTCATTTCAGCAGCTCAGTAATACTGGCATCTTCATTCTCTTATGTGCTTTGTTATTTTGATTCCTCATATTTCAGAATATAATTATTTATCATGCCTCTTAAGTTCTATGCTTAATGACAATCTTGCTTTTATTTTTTTAAGTACCACTTCTTTACTTTGAGGTAGTATTCCGGAGTTTTGTGCTCCTATTTTTGATTTTATATTTCATTTTATGGCAGTATAATCTAATGTCTACCATGTGCCGCCATCCACCATGGATACACAGTGAGCTTTTATGTCATTAAAAGAAGGAAACATGGAAAGGAACATACATAGAGTTTTGTTTTCTCTGTTTCTTTTCCTCTCACTGTTCAAGCCCATCTTCCTCAGGTATTCGACACCACCACACCACTAAAGCTCTGAAGCAGAGTCATGCAACATATGCTCAGAAACATGCTCCAGGGGAAGAGAACTGAGACCTGGCTATTAGATGTAACTATGTAGAGGTCAGGTCTCTGGTGTTCAAAGCAAGAGCAGCTTTGATAGTATGATGGGGTCAAAAGACAGGGGAAGATGGACTACGCTTCCTGATTTTACCTTCCACAAACATTGCCCTTGCTTCTTTTTTATTTTTTAGAACTTTTTTTATTTTAAAAAGGATAAAACTAAACATCACAAAACAGAACATAGCAGATCAGAAGCAAAACAATGTAAGTCACACAGATTTCAAAGCAAGACAACAGATCTACAGTGGCTACCATAATGTCTCTTGTTTCCTTCTAAATAGTTGTCTATACTTTCACACACAATGAATTCACACAAAACGAAATAGTATAAAACTCATCAGAACAGAGTAATGAAAGCTTTACAGACTTTCAAAGCCAGACAATAGGAAAATTAATAATGGCTGCCATAATGTCTCTTGTTCTCTTCAAAAGCTGTCCATACCTTCATGTATGTTGAAAACAAACAATACAAAACAAACTAAAACCACTCTGAACAAAGAATAGAAACATTACTGGATTTCACAGTATGATGATATGGAATCAGCAATGGATACCATAATGTCTGTTTTTCTTCAAAGTAGCTGTTCATGTCATCACACATAATATAATTGATTCTCATAAACTGTTTAGGAGAAGTTGTAGGCATGTATAAGCCTCTACATGTATACCTATCCTTTCTGCATTAGAAGGAAAAACAAAACAAAACAAAACAAAACAAAACAAAATAGATTGCTAGAAAAAAAAGACAAATAAATAACAATAGCAAAGAGCCCAAAACAATGACGATATAGGCTTTCAAAACGCGGTGGTAGGAACAGAACTAACGTTGATATTTTACATAGTGATCTTCAAGAGTTCCTCAGGCCACCAGACACAAACCTGCAAAATTGTTCCAATCCTATGAATATTAACTGCTTTGTTCTACAAACTTATAGAATTTGTAGCACAACCATCTTAGCTATCCTAAGTGTGTTTATACAAATTTAGATATTTTTTTCTTTTCCCTTCCTTTTTCTTTTTCCTCCTTTTCCCTGTGATATTTTTTCCTCTTTGAGCAGATTATTACCCTTTCACTGCATTTATTGAGGATTTTGTATCTTATGTACTCTCACCATTTCTTATACTAGGGAGATAATATAGTATTTACTCATGTGAGATTGATTTATTTCACTTATGAGTATGGTCTCAAGTTGCATCCACTTACTTATAAATATCTCAATGTGATCATTCTTTATAGCTGAGTAGTATTCCATTGTATAAAAATACTACATCTTTTTTATACATTCCTCAGTTAATGAGCATTTAGTTGTTTCTAAGATCTGGCTATTATAAATTGTGCTGCTATAAACGTGGGTGCACATAGATCACTGTGATATGATGTTTTCAATTCTTCTGGGAATATACCTAGAAGTGGAATAGCTGGGTCAAATGGGACTTCCAAACCCAGATTTTTGAGGAATCTCCAGACTGACCTCCATAGTGGTTGCACCAGTTTACACTCGCACAAACAGTGCCGAGAGTTCATATTTCCCCACAGCCTCTCCAGCATTTGTTGTTGGTATTTTTTTTTTATCCTGACCATTCTCTCTGGAGTGAGATGGAATCTCAGTGTGGTTTTAATTTGAATTTCTCTAATGACTAATGATGATGAACATTTTTTTCATGTATTTATTTGCCATTCATATTTCTTCATCTGAGAACTGTGTATTCACTTTGGATCCCCATTTTTGGATTGGGTTTTTGAATTTTGAGGGTCTGATTTTTAAAAATTCTTTATAAGTTCTAGACAAAAGTCCTTTGAGGGACAGTTCACTAAGATTTTTTCCCAGTTTGTGGGTTTTTTTTTTCACTCTGCTGGAGATCTCTTCCAACATGCAGAAACTCTAATAAGATATGATCCCAGTTATTGATTCTGGGAAGTAGTTCCCTTACAGTTTGATTCTTGTTCATGAATTTTCTACCTACCCCTATGTCTTCAAGATTTTTACCTACTTTGTCTTTCAACAGGTTTAGTGTTTCTGTTTTAATATTTAAGTCTTTGACCCATTTTGACTTTAGTTTAGTACATGTTGATTGGCATGGGTCTAGTTTTAGTCTTCTGCATATGGATAGCCAATTTATCAAGCACCATTTATTAAAGAGACTATCTTTCTTTCAGTCAATGTGTTTGGCCCCTTTATCAAAGATAAGGTGGCTAGTGTGTTTGTGGTTGTATCTTCCAATCTATTCCATTGATCTTCAGATCTGTTTTTATTCCAGTACCATGTTGAATTTATTATAGTAGCTTTGTAGTATAACTTCAAGTCAGGGAATGTGATGCCTCCTGCCTTGCCTTTGCTGCTTAGAATTGCCTTTTCTATTCTAGGTCTCTTCTGGTTCCAGATGAATTTTAGTGGTGATTTCTCTAGATCTATTAGGTATGTTAGTGGTATTTTGATTCAGATTGCATTGAATCTGTATAACAATTTTGGGAGAATGGCCATTTTCACAATATTTATTCTTCCTATCCATGAACAAGGGATGTCTTTCCATTTTCTGAGGTCCTCTTCAATTCCATTTTCAGGGTATTAAAACTTTCCCCGTATAGCTCTTTTGCTTCTTTCATGAGATTAGTGTGAAGGGTGTGGCTTCTCTTCTCTCTCAGTGCTTTTGTTGTTAGTGTATAGGAATGAGATTGATTTTTGAGTATTGACTTTGTATCCAGCTACATTGCTGAATTTATTATATCTAGGAGTCTTTCAATAGATTTTTGGGGGTCTTCTATGTAAAGTACCAAGTCATCTGCAAATAAGGATAATTTAACTTCCTCTTTTACTGTCTTACTCTTTTTAATTCTCTTTCTTGTCTAGTTGTTCTGGCTAGTATTTCCAGTACTATGTTGAATAGGAGCAGTGATAAGGGGCATCCTTGTCTTGTGCCTGCTTTTAAGCTAAATGCTTTCAGTTTTTGACCATTTAATATGATGCTGGCTGTTGGTATGTCACAGATGGCCTTTATCATACTGAGGTAAAGACCATCTGTTACAATTCTCTGTAAGGTTCTTATCATGCATGAGTGTTGGACCTTATTAAAAGCTTTTTCTGCATCTATAGAGATGATCATGTGGTTCTTACTTTTGACTCTATTAATATAGTGGATTACATTTATTGGTTTACGTATGTTCAACCATCCCTCCATTCCTGGGATGAATCCCACTTAGTCATGGTGTATAATCTTCTTGATGATTTGCTGCATCCTGTTTGCCAATATTTTATTGAGAATTTTTGCATCTATGTTAATTAGGGAGATTGGCCTATTGTTCTCTTTTTTAGTTTGAACTTTCTCAGGTTTTGGTGCTAGAGTAATATTTGCTTCCAGAAATGACTTAGGAAGAATTTCTTCCCTTTCAATTTCATTGAAGAGTTTGAGGAGTGTCAGAATTAAGTCTTCTTTGTATTTCTTGTAGAATTTCACAGTGAATCCATCTTCTTTGTTGGCAAGGACTTAATTATTTTTTCAATTTCATTAATAGAAATTGGGTTATTCAGCAGTTTTACATCTTCCTGACCCAACTTTGGTAGTTCATATGTTTCTAGGAATCCGTCCATTTCTCCAGTGTTGTCAAACCTATGAGAGTAGAGTTTTTTGAAATAGGTGTTGATGATCTTCTGTATTTCCACAGAGTCTGTAGTAATTTCACCTTTTTCATTCCTTATTGCATGAATTTGAGTTTTTTCTTTCCTTTGTTAAATAAGGTCTTCTAGGGACTTATCAATTTTATTTAATGTTTCAAAGAACCAACTCTTTGATTCATTGATTCTTTATATTGTTTTCTTAGTCTCTATTGCATTGATTTCTGCTCTGATATTTATAATTTCTTCCCTTCTTTTGGCTTTGAGCTTGGCTTTCTCTTCTTTTTCTAGATGTTTGTGGTGTAGCATCAGGTTGTTTATTTGTGTTTGTTCTGTTTTCCTGATGTGGGAACTCAGTGCAATAAATTTTCTCTGAGAACTGCTTTCATTGCATCCCACACATTCCAGTAAGTTGTATTTGTATTTTCATTTGCTTGTAGATACTGTTTAATTTCTTCTTTAATTTCCTCTGTGACCCACTGTGATTGCTCAAGAGTGTATTATTCTGTTTCCATGTATTTGTGGGTTTTTGCAGTTGCTTATATCATGAATTTCTATTATGGCACTATGATCCGATAACATGCATGGGATAATTTCAATTCTTTTGAATTTACTTAAATATGTTCTGTGGGCTAGTATATGGTCTATTTTAGAGAATGTCCCATGTACTGCTGAAAGAATGTATATTCTGATGTTGTTGGATGGAACACTCTATACATCTATCAAGTCCATTTGTTCAC
This sequence comes from Dolichotis patagonum, assembly GCA_004027295.1. Taxonomy (NCBI): domain Eukaryota; kingdom Metazoa; phylum Chordata; class Mammalia; order Rodentia; family Caviidae; genus Dolichotis; species Dolichotis patagonum. The sequence continues at coordinate 36,917 of PVJX010005384.1, forward strand.
TGGTGTGATTCAGTTCTATTATTTCTTTGCTGATTTTCTGTCTAGTTGATCTGTCCCTTTGTGTCAATGGCATGTTAAGGCCTCCTGCTACAATTATGTTATTGCTTATTTGATTTTTCATTTCTGTTAATACTTGCTTTGTATAGCTGGGTGCTCTGGAATTTGGTGCATATATATTTAATATTGTATCTCTGCCTCTTGAAGTTTTCCCGTAACTAGTATGTAGTGGCCTTCTTTATCTCTTCGGATCATTCTTGGTTTGAATTTCATATTGTCTGCTGAAGAATTTCATCTGAAGTTCTTCATCTGAAGTTCTGAAGTTCTGAAGAACTTCAGAATAGCTACCCCCGCTTTTTTTGGTTTCCTGTTGCACGAAGTATTGTTTTCTATCCTTTGACTTTCAGTCTATGGGTTTCCTTTTGTGTTAGATGAGTTTCTTGTAGACAGCATATGATTGGATGTTGTTTCTTGATCTATTCTGCCAGTCTGTTTCTTTTGATTGGTGAGTTGAGGCAATTTACATAAGGGTTATAACTATTATAAATTGGTTTATTGTTGACATGTTATCTTTCTGCTGTTGTATCTTTACCTTTCCATTGTGTTTAATTGTCTTTCTTGCTTAGTGGTTTTTTGCTATGTGTATCTAGAATGTCTTTCAGTATTCTTTGTAGGGTTGGTTTGGTGGTCATGAAGTTTTTCAGCTGTTCTTTGCCATGTGAGTATCTTATTTCTCCATCCATTTTGAAGGACAGTTTTGCAGGGTACATCAGTCTTGGTTAGAAGTGGTTTTCCTTTAGGATCTGAAATACTTCACTGCATGCTCTTCTTGACTTCATTGTTTGTGTTGAGAAGTCTGCTGTGATTCTGATAAGCTTTCCTTTATAGGTGATCTGTCTTTTCTCTCTAACAGCTTTTAGTATTCTGTTCTTATGTTGAATTTTTGGGATGGTGATTATTATATGTCTGTGTGTAGCTTTATTTTTGTTATGGCTATTTGGAGTTCTATATGCTTCACTAATCCATATGTCAGTTTCCATTCTCATGTTTGGGAAGTTTACAGCTATTACTTTTGTAAATATCCTCTTGATATCATTTGGGCTGTCCCTTTCTTTTCCATTTATCCCTATCAATCTTGTGTTGTTTTTCTTTGCATCATCTTGCAGCTGTTGAATTGTTATTTCCTGATTTCTTGTCCTTTTCAAAAGATCTTTCCTTTCCTGTTCACTAGCTGCAATCTTACCTTTGAGGTCTGAAATTCTAACTTCACTTTTGTCGAGGTGGTTTTGGCAACTTTCCATAGAATTTTTGATTTCCAGTATATCTCTTTGAATCTGCTTCATGCATTCTGTTTGTTTCTTATACTGTTCATTCAGGAATTTTCTCTGTTTTTTTGTTCCTCGAATTTTTTAGCTGTGTCTTCACTAGATGTGTTCACTATTTCTTTCACCACTTTTATCATTTCTTCTTTTACCTGGGCAATTATTTCTCATTTGAGTTTCTCCATAGCTTCCCTGAGTTGCTTGTTTATTTCAGTTGACATCATTTCAGGAATTTCAGGTGTATGGCTTCTATTTTCTTCTATCTACATGGCTCCTATGCACTCTTGGGATGGGCTGGAGATTGAGATTGCCTTTTGGTCTTTTGTTTTGTCATTTTCCTATATTTTCTTGCTTTTAGCGGTGTTCCAAAGCTTCCCCTGGGTGTGTTGGGAATCACCTCCTGTACCCTCATCTCCTTGGACTGAATGAATGTCACTGAGCTTGGCCCAGTCAGGCCTGCAGGACCTCCCAAGCCCAGTCCAGTGTTTCAGGAAGTTGGGCACGAACTCAATCGTTGTGAGCACTGGTCTCAAACTCTCCCTGGGCAAGTGCCAGCAGGCTGAAAGCCCTCTAGCACGGTACTGGCCTCCCAGACTGAAAGAAGGCAACTGGGTTTGGTGCACTGAGGCCCACAAAAGCTCCCAAACTCTCCCTGGGCAAGTGCCAGCAGGCTGAAAGTCCTCCTGCACGGTCCTGGCCTCCCAGACTGAAAGAAGGCAACTGGGCTTGGTGCACTGAGGCCCGCGAAAGCTCTGAGGCCCAGTCCAGTGTCCTAGGGAGCTGGATAGGAACTCAACCACTAGGAGCACAGGTCTCAAACTCTCTCTGGGTCAGTGTCAGAGGGCCGAGAGTCCCCATGCACAGTCTCAGCCTCCCAAACCAAAAGGAGGCTGCTGGTCATGGTGCACTGAAGCCCAGAAACCTCCAGGGCCCCCATTACTGAATTTATTTATTATACCTAGGAGTCTTTCAACGGAGCTTTGAGGGTCTTCTATGTAGAGTATCATGTCATCTGCAAATAATGATAATTTAACTTCTTTTCCTACCCTTACTTCTTTTATTTCTCTCTCTTGTATAATTGCTCTGGCTAGTATTTACAGCACTATATTGAATAGCAGTGGTGATAATGGTCATACTTGTCTTGTTCCTGATTTTAGAGTAAAGACTTTCAGATTTTGGCCATTTAATATGATGCTGGCTGTTGGTTTGTCATAGATGACTTTTATTATATTGAGGTAAAGACTATCTATTCCAATTTTATTTAAGGTTCTTACCATGAATGAGTGTTGAACCTTCTCAAAAGCTTTTTCTGCATCTATAGAAATAATCATGTCATTCTTATTTTTGGTTCTATTGATATGGTGGATTACCTTTTTTGATTTGTGTATGTTGAACCATCCCTGCATTCCTGGGATGAATCCCACTTGCTCATGGTGTATAATCTTTTTGATGATTTGCTGCATTCTTTTTGCCAATATGTTATTGAGAATTTTTGCATCTATGTTTATTAGGGAGATTGGCCTGTAGGTATCTCTTTTTCTGGGGTCTTCTCTGGTTTTGGGATTAGAGTAATACTTGCTTCAGGAATGAGTTAGGGAGAATTGCTTCCAATTAAATTTCTTTTTTTTTTGTAGTGATTTGAAATATTTTTAGTAATTTACTGAAATGACACTTCATCTACCCCTTAAATTGTAACATAGAATATATGGGCATAAAATGAAAAGAATAGAAAGTCATTCTTAGTTTACATAAATACCCAAAAACTAGTGCAGTAGAAAAGTAAACAGAATTTTTTTCCAAGTATCAAACACTGTTTCTCAAAAACTAATGTGCTCTTAAAGAGCATTAACTTGAAAGATTGTCACAAGGAAAGTAAGAATCACATTGCAGAACATTGCTGAGACATGAACACTCTTTCAACAATAAATGCAATATTAACTTCTCTTTGGAGCAATTTACCATCTGAACTGCTATCGTCTTCTTGATCTTGGATCATGTGTGACTTATTCATTGCAATCTTCCAGTTCAATTTCACTGAAGAGTTTGAGGAGTGTCAGCATTAAGTCTTTGAATTTCTTGTAAAATTCCACAGTGAATCCATCAGGACCTGGGTTTTTCTATGTTGGTAATGTTTTTAATTACATTTTAAATTTCATTAATTGCAATTGGGTTATTCAGCAGTTTTACATCTTCTTGACCCAGCTTTGGTAATTCATATGTATCTAGGAATATTTCCATTTCTTCTGTGTTATGAAGCCTATGAGAGTATAGGTTTTCAAAATAGGTATTGATAATCTTCTGTATTTCCACAGAGTCTGTAGTGATTTCATCCTTTTCATTCTTTATTGCATGAATTTGTTTTTTCTTTCCTTTTTTAGAAATAAGGTTGCCTAGGGGCTTGTCAATTTTATTTACTGTTTCAAAGAACCAACTCTTTGATTCATTGATTCTTTGTATTGTTTTCTTAGTCTCTATTGCATTGATTTCTACTCTGATATTTATAATTTCCTCCCTTACTGTGGCTTTGGGCTTGACTTGCTTTTCATTTTCTAGATGTTTGAGGTGTAGCATCAGGTTATTTATTTGTGTTCATTCTGTTTTCTGGATGTGGGAATTCACCGCAATAAATTTTCCTCTGTGGACTGTTTTCATTGCATCCCACAGGTTCCAGTAAAGTTGTATTTGTATTTTTATTTGCTTGTAGATATTGTTTGTTTCTTCTCTAATTTCCTCTGTGACCCACTGATTGCTCAGGAGTCTATTATTCATTTTCCATATGTTTGTGGTGTTTTTGCAGTTTCTTTTATCATTAATTTCTAGTTTCATGGCACTATGATCCAATAATATGCATGAGATAATTTCAATTCTTTTGCATTTACTTAAGCATGTTCTGTGGGCTAGTATGTGGTCTATTTTAGAGAATGTCCCATGCACTGCTGAGAATAATGTATATTCTGATGTTGTTGGATGGAACACTCTGTATACACCCACCAAGTCCATTTGTTCACAGGTGTGATTCAGTTCTGTTATTTCTTTGCTGATTTTTTGTCTAGTTGATCTGTCTTTTTGTGTCAATGGGGTGTTAAGGTCTCCCCTTATAATTGTGCTATTGTTTATTTGATTTTTCATTTCTGTTAATATTTGTTTTGTATAACTGGGTGCTCCCAAATTTGGTGCATATATATTTAAGATTGGTATCTCTTCTTTTTGAAGTTTTCCCCTAACTAGTATATAGTGATGTGCTTTATCTCTTTGGATCATTCTTGGTTTGAAGTTCACATTGTCTACAAACAGAACAGCTACCCGTGGTTTTTTTTTTGGGGGGGTTCCTGTTGCATGGAGTACTGTTTTCTATCTTTTTACTTCCTGTCTATGAGTTTCCTTTTGGGTTTCTTGTAGACAGCATATGGTTGGATGTTGTTTCTTGATCCATTCTGCCAATCTGTTTCTTTTAATTGGTGAATTGAAGCCATTTACATTAATGGTTATAACTGATATGGTTGGATGTTGTTTCTTGATCCATTCTGCCAATCCATTTCTTTTAATTGGTGAGCTGAAGCCATTTAATGGTTATAACTGACATATATGGTTTATTTTTGACATATTATCTTTCTGCTGTTGATTCTTTACCTTCCCACTCTGTTTAATTGTTTGGCTGATTAGTGGTTCTTTCCTATGTCTATCTAGAATGTCTTTCAGTATTCTTTGCAGGTTTGGTTTGGTGGTCATGAAGTCCTTCAGCTGTTCTTTATGACGAAAGTATTTTATTTCTCCATTAATTTTAAAGGACAGTTTTTCAGGGTACATCAGTCTGGGTTGGAAGTTGTTTTCTTTAGGATCTGAAATACTTCACTCCACGCTCTTTTTGACTTCATTTTGTTGAGAAGTCTGCTGTGACTCTGATAGGCTTTCCTTTATAGGTGATCTTTCTCTTCTGTCTTACAGCTTTTAGTATTTTGTTCCTATGTTGGATTTCTGGGATGTTGATTATTATATGTCTGTGTGTAGTTTTATTTTGCTTATGGCTATTTGGAGTTCTATATGCTTCACTAATCTGTATGTCAGGTTCCATTCTCATGTTTGGGAAATTTTTGGCTATTACTTCTGTAAATAGCCTCTTGATATCGTTTGTGTTGTCACCTTCTGTTTCATTTATACCTATCAATCTTATGTTGTTTTTCCCTTGCATCATTTTGCAGCTGTTGAATTGTTATTTCCTGATTTCTTGTTATTTTTAAAAGCTATTTACTTTCCTGTTCACTAGCTGCAATCTTGTCTTCAAAGTCTGAAAGTCTGTCTTCACTTTCATATAGGCAGTTTTGCCAGCTTTCAGTGGAATATCTCTCTGAACCTGCTTCATACATTCTGTTTGTTTCTTATATTGTTCATTCAAGGTTTCCATCTTTTTGCATTGTTTCTCTAATATTTTAACTATGTCTTCTTCAGATGCAGTCATCATTTCTTTCATTACATTTATCATTTCTTCTTTTACCTGGGAGATTATTTCTGATCTGAGTTCTTTTAAAGCTTCCCAGAGTTTTTTCTGTACTTCAGTTGCTATCATTTCAGGAGTTTCAGGTGAATGGCTTACATTTGGTTCTATGTCCATGTCTACTAGGCTTGCTTGGGATGGCTGGAGGTTTGAGATTGTGTTTTGCTCTTTTATTTTTCATTTTCTTATATTCCCTTAGGGAAGCCAAATGCAAGGTCTCAGTTGTTTCTTGGGTTGAGAATATCTATTCCTATTTCAGGGAGTTTCCCCAGTTGAGTGGAGGTCATTAGACAGGGCTTATCTTGTGGCTCCCACCCACTTGGGGTTGCTTGGTGAGGCCCAACTAGGCCTGGAGAAACCTTCCCTTCAGTCCTCTGGTGATGGAAGATGCTGAATGAGGCCCTACTAGGGTCTGAGTGCCATGCTTAGGCTTTGCCATACATTGGAGATTTCTGTGAGTACTTTTGGCTCATGGGGTGGAATGCAAGTGGCTTTGGGGTACTCAGAGGTCACTGGGTGGGGCCCAGATAGGCCTGGAAGGAACTTCCAGTGGGTCCTCTGATGATGGGGGATGCTGGGCAGGGCCCTACCAGGCTCCAAGTGACATGCCAAGATTGCACCACAGGATGGAAATCACTGCATGCAATTTTGGCTCACAAGGCATAGCACAGGCAGCCCTGGGCCACTCTGGGCCACTTAGGGCCCAAATAGTGTATATGTAGATGAAAACATCATGTTGTATACCATAAATATTACTTAAAATTAGTAATGAAGAAGAGCATAGCTGATTTTGACAGCTTAGGAAAATTTTCCTGAGCAATTTGCAATTGAGGTGAAGATAAGACAGCAAAGATTATGCGTATTTCATATGCATATGGAATATGTTGTAGAGGAAATTTATACAAAGGTCTTGAGGCCAGGGAAATGATCAACTTGAGTAAGGGAAGATATAAAAGGAGAGTAATTAACTGTGGGGGAGAGGAATTCAAGTAATCCTAAAGAGATAGGAACATAAACTATTCATGACTTGTATATTAATTTTTAAAATATTTTAGAACTTATGGGCAGCTTGGTTTGGGCAGATTGCTAGATTTCCCAATCTTCTGACTAGTTTTTATAGATGAGAGAGGTAAACAAAGGGAAACTATTCAGTGACTATCTCCACAGTCTAGAACAGGGATTATGATCATATAGAATAGGATATGTGACAGAGGAGTGAAATGAATAGCTTTGAGGTTACTTAAGTGGGAAACTTACAGTAAAGAATTAGATCTGTGGAAAGAAGGAAGAAACATATCAAAAAATTTCTATGTATTTAGCTTACTTTTCATTGAGATAAAGAATAACATAAAAGAACTATATCAAGTAAAAAAGGTGTGGCATTATCCATAGTTTGGATTTTGGATGTTCTTGGTGTTCAGCTATGTGAGGATTTCTGGGCACAGTCTTTTTAGATTTTTATGGAAGCTTCATTTATAGTCATGACTGATTAAGCTACTGGACATCAGTGCTCAGCTCCAGCAGTCTGCCCTTTTAGGAGGTGGAGAGGGTAGGGTAAAAGATCTAACCTTCTAAAAGTGTAGATTTTTCTGGCAACAAGCCCATATCCTGTTCAGAAACTCACCAGGAACCAAAGGCCAAGTAAATATCAACGGGCCTGAGAATCTATGGCAGAGGCATCACTCAGGAAATTACAAATACATGTTCCAGGAATTGATGGTCAAGGGTCACCAGAAGATTCTTCTAGTGCCTCTATATACAAGAATTTTAAGCCTACATCTGATGGGAAAAGATTAAATATATATTTTTTATTATAGCACAATATCACATTTTAAAACTACCCACTAAGGATCTGAAAACTGTATAAACAACCTCAATTAGTATTTCAAAGAGTCCTTTTATTCCCCTGGTCATGTCCTTTGATTTTCTTTTATCTTATTGAGGAGTTTGTTAACTTCTCAGTGTGAAAACCTGTTTTGTCTTATTCTGTATGCCTCTGTCTATTAAATTAGTTATATCCTTCTAATTCTCTTCAAATCTCTTTTACTTCCAAGGTCTCTTCTTTGATGTGGCTGTTGTTCTAACTTAGGCTTTTAATATGCCACATTAAAATTTTTAAAGAATTCTAGCTGGTAATTTTGTTCCAGATTTATTCTTTTGTTTACCCTGTTTGTACCACCTAGCCTTTTAAAAATATTGCTTGATTATTGTTATTTTCTATTTCAATGTATTTGAGTGTCCCTAGTAGCCTATACAATGAGGTTCAAAATTTCTCAGCATGGATGTTTCTGAGCCCATTCTAATATAGATTTCCCTTCATTTTCCAATTTCATTTCTTAATATTGGTTTGTATAATCTGATCCAACAGAACCAAGACCACTAGTTCTCTTTAACAATTCATATTCACATGTTGTGGAGCTTATTCTTTGGTTTATAAACTTCCTCTGCATCTTTGTTTGTCAGAGTCTTCATGTTTTAGCACATTATTAGTACTACATCCTTCATGGTGTCAGGTACTAACATAATGCTAATTGTATCTCTGCAGGGTGATGGTCAACATACTTTAAACACATCAAGTAATCAAAGATTTAAGAAAGTTAGGACTTTAGTTGGTATTACACAGATATTAAAGAAAATGAACTGAGTCAGTGACTCATTTCTTCTGGGTCTCAGAACATGGTTTTACACATTTAGTTTTTATCTTAATAGATAAGTGAAGTACTTGATAATTTTCAAGGTATATGGTATATTGATCACACCGATGAAAGAGAAATTCTGTTCAAGGTTGCTAAAGCTAACAAAATTAGAATGGTAAAACTTCTAGTTATAGAATTGGAAAAGCAGTTTGTTTTAGTCATCTCAGTAACACTGGAGTTGAGCACTGGGTTTCTGGTTATACTTTCCGAGAGCTCCAGGAATTCACTAAGAGTCAAGATTCATCTCATTAGAACAACAGATCCCAGGAAATTCCAAGACATTCATCTTTCCAAAAATTATTTACAGCATCACCAACAGAGCCAGCATGTGACTAATTGGTAATGTTTTCAAGAGAGCTAATATGTATATTTTAACATTAACAAAGATTGAAATAATGGGAATTCTGGTCCCACTGATTTTTCCGTTTTGTTCTGGAAGAGTTATCCTCAAATGTGTTGTATAACTTGCAGGGCACCACCCAAGGAACACGTTATTCTCTTTAAATTAGAAGCGTATCATTCTTTTCAGCATCATTTGGTACCACGGCCAAGTTCCTGGGCTTATTTCACTTTCTCCCAATTTACAAAAGGGGTTTATTTCACTTCAAGGTTTCAAAGACATTCTTTTTTTTTGATGCAAAATCTCACTGTCATTCAGGCTGGTTTTGAACTCACTACATAGCCCGAATTGGCCTTGAATGCATGGTGATCCTCCTGCCTCAGTCTCAGGAATGCTGGGATTATAAGTGTGTGTTACCACTCCTAATTTTCAAGCATACTCTTGATCTTTCTTCTGGGAACCCAATATGGAGTAATTAGATTGTCTCACTGTAGATACACTGGAGAACTTTTGGGAAGCCTAATTATATTACTGACATGAAGCATCTGATACAATCAGGTTCTGACAATATTAGGACTACAGCTGTCTCATCCCTTAATTTTTGTTGTTGCTGTTTTTAAATCCAGATTTCCAACAATTTTTATCAGATATTCTGGGAGAGTGAGTTTCTGGAGTTTGTGTACTTACAATGTATTGAAAAGCACTATTTATTCATTTAGAAAGATGCTTGTAAATGTGTCTGATTAATCTACTGGAATTTCCATTTTCAGATTCATACAGATACAGTTCCCTTAATATTTACATGGTGGTGGCACTTTTGCATTTATTTGCTTTTTTGCTTGTATTTTTGACACTTAAATAAACTGAAGCTATTTTTTTTTTCTAATTTTACTTGCCTATGGTATTCTCCATACTTTTCTCAATCAGCTGCTAACATGATTTTACCAGATATGTGAAGGAGACTATGTGATTCTCTTTTTGGTGCTTTAGCAGCCAAAAATGTATGCAATTGTGTCAAGGAGTTTAGTGTAAAGCACAGATGAATGAAGCAAAGGAATGGTACATGTATACAAAATAGAGGTCAGAGAGTCCAAATGGAAATTTGTATTTCCTGTCATTGTTCCATTTGTGTTCCTGTCATTGGCGTTTATAGGATGGGATTACATTTTCTGGAGTACATCAATATCATAGTAATTATAGAGCAATTTTCAAGTAAATTGGGAGAGATTTGAGGGCACTTAAATAGTATTTGGTGATACATAATTATAAAAACTGGAATATAAAAATTTAAGGGATATGTATTAGACTTTTATAAAATGGCACAAATTTTGTAGAAAATTAAGCTTGCTTTTGTTTCCATTCTCCATGTATTCCCATTTCAATGATTATCTCTCTAAAGTTCTGATATATATCATAATTAAGATACATTTGTCATGTGGGAATCATCTCTGAGCCTGTGGGGCCTGGGAGTCAGCGCCCAGTGACCCACAGTCATCTAGGAAAACTTGGTGAGGCTCACAGGGACTGGAAGTCTGTGCACAGGGTTGCATCCACACCTAGGAACCATCTCTGAGATCCACAGGGACTGGGAGTCTGTCCAGTGTCCCGCTGTCACTCAGGAAAACTGTGAGGCACACAGCGACTGGGAGTCTGCATTCAGTGACCTGTCCAAACCAAGGAACCATCTTTGAGGCCCTCTGTGACTGAGATTCTGTGTGCAGAGACCTGAAGCCATCAGAAAGCTTCAGTGAGGCCTGCTGCTGGATGGGCCACCCTTGTGGGAAGCAACTCGGATATGGCATCTAGCTGATCCAGAGGAACACAGGAAAATGCCAAAATGAAAGAACAAAACACTATCTCAAAATTTTGTGGGTTCCTGTCATATAGAGTATTGTTTTTCATTCTTTGACTTTCAGTCTATGAATTTCCTTTTGAGTTAAATGTGTTTCTTGTACACAGAAACTGTTGGATTTTGTTTCTTGATCCATTCTGCCAGTCTGTTTCTTTTGATTGGTGAATTGAGGTCATTTACATTAATGGTTATAACTGATATGTATTGGATTATTTTCATCATGTTATCTTTCTGCTGTTGGTTCCTTACTTTTCCCCTCTGTTTAATAGCTTGTCCTATTTTTTTTTTCTTTTGTTGTTCTTGGAATTGTGATCAATTTTATCTCTTTCTAGAATATCTTTCAGTACTCTTTTTAGGATTAGTTGGGTGATCATGAAGTTTTTCAGTTGTTCTTTGTCATGGAAGTATCTTACTCAAACCTGTGGGATGCAAGGAAAGTGGTCATCACAGGGAAATTTATAGCAGTGAATTCTCACATGAGGAAGAGAAAATGAGACAAATAAGCAATCAAATTCTGCATCTCAAAGTTCTATAAAAAGAAGAGCAAGTCAAGACCAACACTTATAGAAGAGATGAAATTATAAAGATCAGAGCATAAATTAATGCAATTGAAGCTAAGAAAATAAATCAAAGAATTAACAAATTAAAGAGTTGATTCTTTGAAACAATAAACAAAATTGAAAAAACCCTACTAACCTTACCAAGAAGAGGAAAGAAAAAAACGCAGATTCATGCAATGAGGGATGAAAAGGGCAAAATTTCTATAGATCCTGTGGAAATTCAGGAGATCATCAATACCTACTTTGAAAACTTTCATTATCACAGGATTGAAAACACACAAGAAATGGACAGATTCTTAGAAACATGTGAATTACCAAAGCTGGAACAAGAAGACATAAAACTTCTGAATAACTCAATATCAGTTAATGAAATTGAAAATGTAATTAAAAACATACCAACAACAACAAAGACCAGGTCCTGATGGATTCACAGCTGAATTCTACAAAAATTTAGAGATAATTTAATACCAGTATTTCTCAAACTCTTTAATAAAATTGAAAGCAAAGCAATTTTCTCTAATTCATTCTGAGAGACAAATATTACCCAGATACCAAAATGAGAGAAAGACCCAACCAAAAAAGAGAACAGACAAAGGGCTTCTATTTAAAACACACAAAGAATTTTAAAAAGTCAGGCTCCCCAAATTTAAAGGCCCAATTTATTTATTTATTTTTTAATTTTTTTATATTAAAGAGAATAAAACAAAAGAGAACAAACAAATCAGAGCAGAACAATGCAAGCAACACAGCACTTCACAACCAGACAGCTGAACCTCAACAGTAGCTACCACAATGTCTCTTTTCTTCGATCCTGTTCATGGCTAAAACAGCTCAAACATAATAATATAGCATAAAACCATTCAAAAGAATGAAAGCATTATGAGACTTCAAAACCAAATAAAAGGAAATGAATAATTGCTAGTATGATATGTCATTTTCCTCAAAAAATTTGTCTATACCATCACATATAATAAAATCAAATAAACTATAACAGGATAGAACCAATCAAAACAGAAGAACAAAAGCATGGTAGGACTTCAAAGCAAGATGACAGTAAGTCAGCAGTGGCTACCATAATGTCTTGTTTTCTTCAAAATAGTTATTCATACCATAACACACAATAAAATAAAACAAAACAGAATAAAGCCAATCAAACAAATGAATGAAATCATAAGACTTCAAACCAATATAATAGGAAACCATGATTACCATAATATATCCCATTATATTCAAAATAGCTGCCCCTACCATCTGACAGCATAGAATCTAACAAAACAAGACAGAACAAAGCCAAACCTAACAAAATTGTGTAAACAATGCAAGAGTTCAAGATAAGACAATAAGAAATTGACAGTAGTTTCCACATTTCCCTCCCAGGTATTTCCTGCCCTTTGCTCTTACATTATTAACTATTTTGCTTTTGGATCCCATTAACTTCTTCTGTTTCTTATGCTAGGGTTCACACATATGAGTTTGAACTGTTTTGGCCATGGATATGATCTCCAGTTGCATCCATTTACCTACAAGAGCATCAAGATTATTCTACTTTATGGCTGTGTAGCTTTCCACTGCATGGAAATATCATATCTTTTTTATCCATTCTGCAGTTGATGGGCAAGTTACTCTTGTTTTTTTTGTCTCCTGTCACATGAAACAATTGTTTTCTCTCCTTTGATTTTCAGTCTATGAATTTCCTTTCCAGTTAAATCAGTTTCTTGTGTACAGTGTATTGATGGTTTTTGTTTCTTGAACTACTCTCCCTGTGTTTCTTTTTACTGCTGCCCTGAGGCCATCTACATGAATGATTACAACCAGCATACATTGGTTTGTTTCTGCCGTGGTATCCTCCTGCTGTTGGCCCTGCACTTTTCTCCTTCATTCAATTGTCTGTCTTGTTTGCCCATCCTCATCTGCTGCTGTCCCTGGAACCATGATCATCTTTATCTCTGTCTAGAATATCCTTTAGCACTTTCTGTAGGGTTGGTTTGGTAGTCATAAATTCCTTCAGTTGTTCTTTATCATGGATGTATCTTATTTTTCCATCAATTTTGAAAGATAGTTTTGCAGGGTAGATCAAGCTGGGTTGGAAATTGTTTTCTTTCAGAGTTTGAAACACTTCACTCCAAACTCTTCTTGACTTGATGGTTTGTGTTGATCAGTGTGCTGTGATTCTGATTGGTTTTCCTTTATAGGTGATCTGTCTTTTTTATCTAATAGCTTTTAATATTCTATTCTTGTGCTGAATTTCTGGGATCTTGATTATTATATATCTGGGTGTAGATTTACTTTGGTTATGGCTAGTCAGAGTCCTATAAGCCTCAGCTATCTGCATGCCAGATCAATTTCCCATGTTTGGGAAGTTTTCTTCTATTACTTCTGTGAATATCCTTTTAATTTCATTTGTGTTGACCCCTGCTTCTTCACCTACCACCTATCATTCTTAAGTTATGCTTCTTTGCATCATCTTGCAGCCACTGGGTTGTTATTTCTTGATTCCATGTTATTTTAAAGATATCTTTCCTTTCATGATCACTAGCTGAAATCCTGTCTTCAAGGTTATAAAGTCTATCTTCAGTCTCTTTTAAGTGGTTTTGCTAGCTTTTGGTTGAATTTTTAATTTCTCACATCTCTGTTTGAATCTGTTTCATGCATTGTAATTCCTTTATACATTAATTCAAGGTTACAATAATTTTCCTATGCTCCTATTTATTGTCTCTATCTTTTTTAGACCTGCTGAACAATTCTTTCAGCATGTTTGTGATTTCTTCTTTTACCTTAGACATTATTTCTGATTGGACTGCTTTTACAATCTCATGAAGTTGTTTCCTTACTTCAGTTACTATCCTCTCAGAGATTTCAGGTATGTGGCTTCCCTTTTCTTCCATGACTGTATCTCCCAGACTAATCTGTGTGGGCTGGAGGTCTGAGTTTGCCTTTTATTCCTTAGTCTTGACATTCTCCTGGGTTCTTCCCAATAAGCTGGTTGTGCGGCCCCAGGTACTTCCTGTATTGGCTACCCTTAGGCAGTGTAGGGGGATGAGACAGGCACCTGGGTTTCTTTAATTCCAGATTTACAGGGAGATAGCAGGGCATGGAGCAGGCTTCTCTAGACCTATGCAGCTACACTGTGGCTTTGCTGATGATTGAGGTTCATTGAGGTGGGGCTGCTTCTCTCAGCTTGTGTATCTACACTGGGAATCCCATAGGAGTTCTGTGTGCTATAGGAGTGATATGTGTGTGCTGGCACACATATACGAGTGTGTTTGTCTAATTCTTCTAGTGGTTGATGGCTGCCTGAGGGAGCCAAGGGCCTCCAGTGGTGGCCCATGTGTGCAAAGGGCTTACTTGGCTGTGTGTCCCTGCTTCTGTTGGCTGCCTTCTGTTGGCAGCTTCCTGAGGGTGAAGGCAGATCTGCTGGTTCTCTCTGCCCACGCTGGCCCCTGTAGGACATGGCCTTTTGGTGGTTGTGAACAGCAGGCAGAGGTGGATCTGTCTGTCTCTCTTGACCCACGCTGGGTGCACGGAAGAAGAGGCCTTTCAGTGGTGGCACCTGGCAGGCAGAGGTCAATCTTCTGGTTCTCTCCTAAAGACCCAAGTTAAAATGGGAATCTGAGATAAACATGATCTTCTCAGATGAAGAAATACAAATGGCAAACAAATACATGAAAGAATATTCTGCATCATTCGCCATTCAAGAAATGTAAATTAAAACAACACTGAGATCCCACCTCACTCTAGAAAGAATGACTAGCATCAAGAAATCAATCAATAACAAATACTGGTGGGGCTTGGGGAAAAAGGAACCTTTCTCCACTGTTGCTGGGAGTGTAAACTGGTGCAACCACTGTAGACATCAGTTTGGAGAGTCCTCAAAAAACTAGAATTAGAGATCTCATTCAACCCAGTAATTGCTCTTCTGGGTATCTTCCCAGAAGAATTAAAAACATCCTGCCACAGTGATATATGTGCACCTATGTTTTTATCTGCACAATTTGTAATAGCTAAATCTTGGAAACAACCCAAATGCCCATTAACTGAAAAATCTATAAAAAAGTCGCAGTATTTTTATACAATGGAGTACTACTCAGGTATAAAAAAGATAAATTGAAGGCTTTTATAAGTAAATGGATGCAACTAGAAAAAATACTCATAAGTCAAGTCAGACTGACATGTAAACCCCATATTATCTCCTTAGTGTAATAAAATCAATGAGTAAACAAGATCTGAAATCTACAATAGATATAATAGAAGAAAATAAACTGCTCAATGGGAAAGAACAGCTGGGATGGGGAAACAGAAAAAAAGGAAGGGCAAAAAGTACACACACACACACACACACACACAAACACACACACACAAGATAGCTAAAATAATTATACTACTATTCTTATTAGTTTACGGAAAAAAATATGAGTGTTTGTGTTGTTTGACTGGTTTTACATGTCTGTATCTTGTAATCTGAGCAAATATTTTGAAGATAACAATATGCAATAGAGTGACCACTGTTAATTCCTTGTCATCTTGTTTTGAAATTCTATATCATTTTTATTGCTTTTTTTACTGTTTTATTTTCTTTTAATCTCTTTAAAATAAAAAAGACAACTGAGTAGTCAGTATACTAAAATATTGTAACAATTTAGTAATTTGGACAATTTAAATTATATTTTATGCTTAATTTATTTTTCCTTCATTAATGAATGTTAACTTTTGGCTAATAATAAAATTGATTTTGGGTCCACTTGGCCTTTTTCACAACAAATAAAACTTCAGAGTGATAAATCTGTGTTTCTTGCAAATTTTATAAGAACAGTCATCCTACAGAAATCTTGGATACATTAAAATAGTTGATTAGAAAAATGCAAGCATATGTGTTTGAGACCACTATTTATAACTATGATTATAGGAGAGTGTAAGAGGCTCTTTTCTTCCCCCACTTGCCCGTGTAATACTCCTTGGTGACCTGACCCAGAGACTCCATGACTTCTTGTCTGCAATGGCAGCACTGGGAAGTGCCTGTTCACATGAGTGTATAATGAGAACAATATCTGCTTAGGTCACTGACAGTGGAGAAGCAAGTTTTGGACTTTGTTTTCATTTTGTTGCTGCTAGATATCACTAGCTACCATGTTAGAATTATTACATTTGGAATGTATCTCAGCCACTTTTTGTTGCCCAGACAATACCTGACATCCACAACTTAAAGAAGAAGTCTATTTTGATTCACAGTTGCAGTCCATGGTCTGCCAGCTCCAATGCAAAACTGTACAATGGAAGGGCATGATGTAGAAAGCTGCTCATTTTATGGCAGGCACGATTCAGAGGGAAAAAGGAGGAATTGAGAAGGAGGTATATCCTTCCAGATCACAGCCCAAGTGACCTTCCTCTAACCAAGCCCCGCTTCATAACAGTCAGTCTACAATAGGGTCCCCATGATCCTATCACCCCCCAAACACATGGGGCTTTTGGGGTCATTCTAGATCTACACCATAACATTTCACCCCCAAACTTATGCACATCTCTTTATGTAAATGCATTTAGTCCATCACTAAGAGTTGTCAGAGTCTTAACAGTTCTAGCATGACTGAAAAGTTCAATTTCAAAGTCTCCTGTGAGATTCAAGGCAAACCATGAGCTGTGAACTGCTGAAAAAGTAAAGAAGGTGAAACACTGGCAACATACAATGGAACAAGGTAAACATTTTTATTTTAAAAGAAAGAAATAGGATAGAAAGAAACTGGTCAAAAGCAAGACTGAAATTGAGCTTGGCAAAAATTAAATCCTGCAGTTCCATGTCCAGCACATGGGGCAAGTTGTGGCAAAATATTTGGGTAGCCCCACCCCTCTAACATTGCTGGTTGTAGCCTTCATGGCCTCTCTCTCAGGTTGACTTTTGTATCAGTCAGTGTGTTACTAGAGAAACAGGTATAACACAAGACATATGAATGCACAAGATCGATTTAGGATGGTCAGCCACAGAGTTGGATGAGGAAGAGTGCAGAGGGTGTCTGCACATTGGACACCAAAGGTTTCACTGTAGTATCTGTGCAAGTTTATATTCTGAGGCCAATAGGTCTTTGATGTAAGGCTGGAGTCTATGCCAGGAGCTGAAAGATCTGCAGTGGAAGAAGATTTGTCCTGGGAGCTAGGAGATGATGTCCAAGTTGAAGGCAAAAACAAGATTTCAAACTTCTCAAGTTAACACTATGTATCATCAACCATTACAATCCACTACTTGTCAACTTGGCAAACAGACATTTCTTTAAAAAAGTATCCAGATACAAAGATGTTCTCAAAATTGCTCCTAACATGTTATAACAATCCTGTGTACAAATGGAAATGCACTAATTCTCTCAACACATTGGAAGGTAAGTTTTCTTTCAGTGATGCTTACTCTTACCATTTCATAATTTAGGCATTATAACAGGCTTAACAATCTTTAAGAGCCAGCATTAGGTCTATCAACATTATATTACATTAGAAACATATTAGGAGAGAAATAGTACAATTACAATCCTCTTTTCTGTAGCTAACCATGGGGGTTATGGCTGGTATTTAGAACTACCTACCTCTACTACCTATTCTGTATTTTCTTGGCCCTCAGAAAGCATGTCAGCAGGTTTTGGTTCTTTCCCTGGTAGAGTGATCCATACCTTCATTCCTTAAGGCTCTGGACCATTTGTCCTACTGCCTGGATTAGGCTGTTGTAGTTTTCCACTGGCTTTAATAGTGGCATGGTAATACTAAGAGGCACCCTAAGAGATCTCCTACACTCCACTTATATTCTTCCTTTCCTCCATTGTGGCGTAGTGGTCCAATTCCCCTTGATAATCTGAGTCAATCACCCCTGACAACACTGTGACTTACTTTTTAATCTTGTTTCCTCAGAGGCATGAGAGTACCAAAATGACCAGAGGGAAGCTGTAGCTTCCAGTTCAATGATATCATTGTTGTGTTTCCTGGCACACATCTTCCCTCCTCTGGAACTAAGACACCTAAACCAGCAGAACATAAGATCATGGGAATAGGAAGCAAACAATTTTGCTAGTGGATCAATGGGGGTAATAGTGGGTGGTACCATTCCCACTTCCACCCCTTGTTTTCTAAAATATATACCAGTTCCATTTAATGAAAGACTGTTGCTATACATGTCAAAATTTATGACTTAGTGGATAGATAATATCCAGATTATGTTTGGCAACTCAGGTCATGTGGTGACCTGGTGTCCCATGGTCAAACATTCAGTTTCCACTAAGGCCTAGTTGCAGACAAGTGTTGTTCAAAAAGGGAGTAGTTGTCTGTAGATGATGGCAGATTCTTGCTCCAAAGTCCTAAAGGCTTCTGCTGTAGTGCACCTATATGTGCTTGCCAGAGACTGCAAACAGCATCTTTACCTGCCACTGCCACTTTAAGTACCATTGGATCTGATTGATCATGGGACCCCAGTGGCAGCACAGCCTGCACAGTAGCCTAGATCTGTTGCAGAGCCTTTTCTTATTCTAGTCCCCACTCAAAACTAGCAACTTTCCAAGTCACTCAGTAAACAGGCTGGAGTAAGACACCTAAGTGAGAAATGTGTTGCCTCCAAAATTCAAATAGGTTCATTATGTGTTGTACTTCCTTTTTTTGGTTGTAAGGGGAGCCAGATGCACTACCTTGTCTTTTACCTTAGAAAGGATATCTCTACATGCTTCTAGAAATTTCACTGAGGTAGAAGGACCTTAAGTTTTTGTTGAATTTATTTCCCTTTCTCTGGCTCTCAAGTGCTTTACTAACAAATCCAGAGTGGTTGATGCCTCCTGCTCACTTCATCTAATCAGCATAACATCAATATAATGGAACAGTATGATATCTTGTGGGAGAGAAAGGTGATCAAGATCCCTGTGAACTGAGGTACAGTAGTGAAGGTATATTGGTGGCCTTGTCAGCTGAAAGCAAATTGTTTCTGGTGGTCCTTGTGGATAGGTCCATAGAAGAAGGTATTATCTACGTCAGTAGCTGCATACCAAGTAACAAGAGAAGTGTTAATCTGCTCAAGCAAGGAAACCATATCTGGTACTCCCGCTGAAATTGGAGTCACCACTTGATTCAGTTAGCAGTAATCTACCATCATTCTCCAGGATGGCTTACTGGGAGAATTCAATGGAGATGTGCTGGGGACTAGCACCCATGTAACCTTTACGGTGGCACTAATTTCTGCAATTTTTCCAGTAATGTGATACTGCCTTTCATTTACTATTTTACCAGGCAAATGTGACTCTAATGGCTTCTATTTGGTCTTTTCAAACTCGATAGCCTTCACAGTACAGGTTTGGAAACCAATGTGAGAATTCTGCCAAATACTAAATATGTCTATTATTCATACCAGAACAGGGGAATTACTACAGGATGGATTCAAGGACCTACTAGACCCACTGTGAACTGGACCTTTGCTAAAACTCTATTGATCACCTGACCTCTATAGGCCCCTAGTCTTACTGGAGGGTCACAATGACATTTTGGATCTCCTGGAATCAGTGTTATTTTGGAACCAGTGTCCAGTAGTCACCAAAATGTCTGATAATTTTCCTTCCCACAATGTAGAGTCATTCAGGCAAAAGACCTTAGGTGCCTCTGGGGAAGGATGGAGAAAGATTGACTGTACACATTTTTCATGCATCAGGATCTGTCCTCAAGGGGACCTGGACTTTATTCAAGGGGCTCTGGATCTGTAAACTGGCTCAAATCTGGGAGCTGGTTGAGGGGCTATGATTCTCTGCTACCACTTTCTGTTCATTTGTTCTTATTTTTTTCTCTTTATAAGTCTAGTATAAAGTTTGTAAGCTTCTCATCTGTTTCACGTTTGGAAACACTGTGGATAATCAGCCAGTGCCATAAGTGTACACATGTCAGATTACTCTGGTAATTGTTCTGCTCTGCTGTCCATTATTGTAAGTATGTGGACCCTACCTTTGGCAGTTAAGTTCTGCCACTTGATTTCTGCTACTCCAGGATACAATTAAACCAACTGATTTCAAATTTCCAATGGAGTAACCATGGTTTCCACTATAGTGTCTAGCATATGGAGAAGACCAATTACAAGGCTCCTCAGGGGTGCTGGTTCTCCCCTCACAAATCTGTTTCTAAAGTTCTTAGTGAAGGGTACATTTTCTGGATCATCCCAGAGTGGAGAATTAGATTTACCATGATAGATCCACTCAAGCATTTGTATTTCCCTAAGCCACTAAATCTTCTCATCAACAGTAAACCATGGAATATCAAGCATCTCTATCTATCTTTAGATCCATACTTCTGCTAACCAGTCAAATAAACTATTAACGCCCTTCTTTACCCTATGAGATGCAACATTAATTACAGAATCCCTGCTTAATGGGTCCATATCAACAAATTTGACCTGATTCAGGTGTATATTTTTGCCATCATTATTCCATCCCTATAAAATGCATTCCTACACCTGCTTATTAGACCTCTGCTTATAAGAGTTAGAAAACTCGTGAAGTTCTTTGGGAGAACAGCAGACATCCTCATGAGCCACACTGTGTACCTCTCCCTTAGGAGTCTTCTGAGATTTAAGCCTGGTGACAGACCTAGAGGCAAAAGTGGGTAGTGAGGGTGGGTCCAGAGGTCATCAGCACTATCATGCTTTATCAGCATAGGTTTAGTTTCCCCAGGTATACTAGAAGAGGCCAACACTGCAGGGGGTAGAGGTGGAAATGCCTCTGCCACTGATGGTGGGGAAATCTCTTCCTCTGGCAAAATAATCTCATTAGCATCTAGAAGTTCAAAATCCTCGGCTTCATGAGGATCCTCCTACACATCTCCAGCCCAGGTATAGCATCCCATTCTTGTTTTTTTTTTTGTACCAGGGATCGAACTCACGACCTCATACTTGACAGGCAGACGTTTAGGCCACTGAGCTAAATCCCCAGCCCCATGCATCCCATTCTTTTCCAATCAGTGTCTTCACTTTTGCTTCAGATACCTTTTGAGGCTGAGCATTAAACTTACATTGTAGTACAGCCAATAGAATTATGAGCCCCTGTGTTTGGGTTTCTGTAATCTCAGCCTTGTGGCTAAAAACAAGGAGATTTTCTTTCAGGACATGCTTAGAAATTTAAAATTTCTTATGTGTGTCTGGAGATGGGAATTTGAATTTTTGAGCTTCTTATTTTCCTTTATTAATTTCTCATCACATCCAGAAGACTAGACTTACTATAGATTCTCTGAGGTCATTGTTTTTCTTCACTAGGTTATCCAGTGATACTAAGACAACCAGCTAGCATTGTTTTGTACGCTGTCAAAGATACTCAAAACTTCCAAAGTGGTGACTTAGGATAAGTCAAAACTTATCAGTAGTCCCCAAAGAATTAGAAAGAGAAACCATAGTGTCTTTACATGTCATTAAATTAGGAGCCAACTGTAGGAACCCCTAAAATCATTAAAGGATTTCATCATTATAATTTTCTCTAGAGTCATTCCTGGTACCAAAATCTGTATCAGTCAATGTTTTACTAGAGAAATCTATATAACATAAGATGTACAAATGTACAGGAAATTACAAGATTGCTTTACAATGGTCAGCCACAGAGTTGGATAAGGAAGAGTGCAGAGGGTGTCTGCACACTGGAGACCAAATGTTTTAGTCGAAAGTGTGAGGTATTCATGCAAATCCATATCACAAGGCTGATGAGTCTGTGATGGAAGGCTGAAGAGTCTATGCTGAAAGGCTGAAAGATCCATGGTGGAAACCAAAGAGTCTGTATTAGAAAGCTGAAGAGTCTACAGTGGAAGCCAAAGAGCTGCACTAGAAGCCAAGAGACAATATCTAAGCTGAAGGTGAAGAGTGCAGCTCCTCTCTAGAACAGAAGCAGATCCATCCTTCCTCATTTCCCATTTACACCATCCAGATGGGGAGCCACCCTAGGGTGGGTCTTCTATACCTTAAGGTATAGAATTGCTGAGACAATTTAGTTGTGCTTATAAATTTCAAAAGTTGACACAATCATTAAACCATTATAGCTCTGTTCACTGCCTCTACTCTCCTCAAACACTCTGTTATTGGCTTCTGAACCTCTTGGGGTCTCTATTGCACTTTTGGCTTCACTCGCAAACTTCACACACTGTTCTCTCAAGGGCAAACTGCCTTCCAGGCCTTCTGAAATCTGAGTTGGAAGCCTCTGTCAACCCATAGCCTTTGTATTATTGGTTCCTATAAATCAACTCCATGTGGATGATGCCAATGTCTCCTGCCAGCCCGAGCAGTAGCAGGACCCTTGTGGATCATGGATGTAGAGGTCCCTGATTGCCTGTGTAGCAGAACTTTGGGAAACTCTTAGTTGGCTCTGAATGAGTTGGGCTCCCTGAGGCTGTCCCCTAAAAACAGTCTCGTTTGACATCAAAAGGTAGTGTGTTGCTGATTCCTCAGGTGCCCTCAAAGCATCTTTCTTATTGTCTTGATGTAAAGTGCTTTTTTTAAAATGCTAATATTTTCAGTAACAAATCTTTATTCTTCCATAGATTCAAAGGCTTTTCCTTTCTTGTCATTAGCAAACATTCAACTTGTATATTTGTTTCTGTTTCCCATTTAAAATCTTATTAAAAGCAACGAGCAATCAAAGCCTGGTTTTAGGTGGGTTTGTAATTTCTGCTACCAAATTAATTGATATGCTGCCCTTAATATCATTCTCCTATAAAGACTCGATATAAAAAATGTAGAAAAATTTTCTGTTAGAGCGTAACACCCATGGTCTTGAGTTCAACTGCCAATGGAGTCCTTATTTCCAACTGAAACCTCCTGAGCTTATCTTTTACTATTTGTCACTCTATCAGCATCCTGCTCTTAGAGCTCTAACCAGAATCTTCCACGAGGCTTCTGGTGGAATAAGTTTTTGCTTGTACCCTCAGGACTTGGCTTGGCTACTAAAGTGTGGATTGTTTCTTACAGAAATTTATAATCCATTCATTCACCTGAGTGATACAAGTAGAGAGATCAGATCAGTCACACATTATAATTACTAGACACTTCTCTGTAGTTGGTAGAAGTGGACTCCTTGGCAGGATATCTGTGAAATTTTAATCAAATCTCTTTAATAATATAGAGAATATTGTTAGAATTTAGAATGTGAGATTAAAATCAAATCAGGCAGAAGTTTGAATTTCAGGGCCCTAAGCAACAGGTACTTCATTCTCTAACATATTACTGATACTATCATCTTCTACCAGGGATACAAAGATCTTGTCACTATCTCAACACATACTCTTCCATATTTTTTGAGTTATCCAATCTTTTAGGTCTTATTAATAAGGCCAAGCATAAAGCCATCTTCATGTTACATGTAGATACCCCTATTTTCTATTTGTATACCTTTGAGTATATTTTATACACTGTAGCCAGAGTGATCTTTTACAAATGCAGATTGGATTATAGCACACTTTGCCTGAAACCTTTACTATATCACTATTTTTCTTAAGAGGAAAAAAACAGCAAAAATCCTTAATATGGACATGAATTTCTTACGTTTTAACTTCTGTTTAACTCTGCAGGATTAAAATATTACATTCTTCATAATGTGAATAATTGTGTGTTATCTATTTCATATTGTGGGTGTCATGATTACATCAGGGGTTTGAAAGATCAAAAGAGGGTTTAAGTTCAAGTATATCAATCTTAATAGCTGTGTAACTTGGCTGAAAGGCCGCACTGATTGCTCTCCCTTTCCATTAGTGGGAATTTTATGACTCTTGGTAAAGGGAATGATGTTTTCGGATTGCCCTGTTCTGTTTATTCTCATTGTTAACACAGTCAAGAGGAAGGAAGAGTAACTTGTGTTTGAGTTAAAGACCAGGGAGAAATTAGAACAGATATTTATTACAAAAGATTTGGCTTTGGGGCATTGGAGAGAGATGAAGAGATGAGTGAAGCATAAAACCAAAGGAAATAAGGAGTCCAGAACACTCAGGAACTCTCTGGACAAAGGCCTTTGTATGAAAGAGGAAACTAAATTTTTGTTGAGGGCTTGGGCAGTCCAAAGCAATAAAATATAAATACTTTAAGAAATGAGAAGAAGAAAAAAATATGATGATCTCTGAATTAAGGTTAAAATATTTAAAAAAATATGCTCATGTAGCTCAGATGAAAGTTGAATCTGAACAGTATTTTGTCAGAAGCTTGTATATGTGAAAGTTTGAAATGGTGATGGCATTTCTTTTGTCTACCAAGCTCTGTGTTTAGCGGATTTAGGCAAAGTAGTGTTTGGAGCAATGCATATATACTCATTAATTTCTATTTTTTGTGGACATTTTAACATGAAAGATAATACTGTCAAACAAGAAAATGGAGTATTTTGAGGGCAAATTCTCATTAGTTTGGGTATTCATAATTCAGGATCCAAACTGCTTTGAGGGTAATTTTGTGTCAAGTAATAAAGAGTTATCAACTACATGAGAATTGAATGTTATTCCCAAATGTTTCAGTAGTGGGATTAAGAAGGTATTTAATAGACTTGTAATTAAATGTTAGATGGCACAATTCACAGCAAAGTAGTATTGCTCAGATTTTCTTTTTTTGTATCTGGAATTGAACTCACAACCTCATATTTGCCAGGAAGGTGCTACACCACTGAGCTCTATACTCCATCTGGGAAGGTGCTATTATGTATACCTGATCTTTTGGTGATGCCTGATATCTGAAAAATGTCCCTATCAGGTACAGAACAGACTGTGGTAGCCAAGGAAGTAAAGATTACTGAAAAAAGAAAAAAGAAAAAAATCTTTTTATTTTTTTCTCCTTATAATACAGGCTGGAGCTGTGTGATTTTCTAATATGGTGGGGTAGGGGCCTCTTTTTTTTTTATAAAAATATCTGTGAAAGCTTTTTAAAGGGAACGTCTCCTAGTTCACTGATTTACTGAATGAACCCTTTTTAAAGAGAGCTGCTTATGTCAGACAGCATGTTAGCATGTCATATGTATTTTGTCATGGAACTAATTTACTCCACTATTGTGCTTTCATTTAAACCTCACATAAACATTTTTAACAAATTAAAGTTATTGGCAAGCAACTTTCTTGATCACAGAGACTGTGCCTTTAGGCCAAAATGAAATGTTTTACATATATGCAGACTTCAGCAATGCACCATTACTTCATTCTTTGACTCAGCAAATGTTCATTGAACAAACATCAGGAACCAGGAAATATTCTCGGCATCTAGCAAACCTGAAGTGATGGAAGGTGGCAGAAGGAGGGACTTAACTTGGCTGGAGAAGCTCAGTTTTCAGCTGGTTTTTAAGTAATACCTGGGGTCATGTTGGGACCTGTTGAGCCAGTGGAACAGAAAGCACAGAGCACCACAGGAATACTCCAAAGGCGTGGAGTATACAGGTAAACAGATGTTACAGGACAGAGAACCTAGAGTGTAAGAAGCAAGCTAGTTAAGCAACGGGGCGTCCTATGACAAGTGTATAAATAAACCCATTTCAGTGGTTGGGAAGTCTCTTCTCATCTGGAAGAAGGGCTACACCTGACCCCAGCTTTCTGTCTCTTTGTTTTCTTTAACTTCTTGTTGTTCTTCCTCTCAGGCACTTAGAGTACTTTTGTGGGTGTGACAGGGTGGGAGAGTGCTGAACATTGTCTAGCAAAACAGAGAATAAACAGAAGCCATAGAAGCATAAAACAGCAAGGAGGGCAGCCCTTTGCACTCTAGTGAATTAATAATAGCCCGTGGGGCTCTTCTTGAGGGTGTGAGTATAACCTCTGAGAGCAGTTCTTTGGAACAGAGGAACAGCTGTGAGCCTGTGTTGATCAGCTTTCTGTTGCTCTGAAGAAATATCTGAGAAAAACAATTTAAAAGAGGAAAAATTTATTTTGGCTAATGGTTTCAGCCTGTGATCAGCTGGTTCCATTGCTCTTAGGCATGTAGCAAGGCAAAATATCATGGTGGGGAGGGCATGGGAAAGCAAAGCCCCTCATCCCCTAATGGGCAAGAGTAGGGTAGAAAGAGGGAGAGAGAAATATAGAGGTACAGTAGGAGGAGAGAAGGGAAGCCAGAGAAAGAAGAGAAAAGTACCAGGCACAAAATACACCCTCTGAGAGTCTGACTCTGGTGAAGTACTTTCTTCAAGTCCTCCCTCCTAAATTTGCTCCACTTACCAATAGCGCCACCAGGTGTGAGCAAAGCCTTCAACACATGAGCCTCTGGGTGACATTCCAAAGCACAACAGAGACTTTAGCAGCCAGCATTCATGGAAGCTTGGGTATGGTACCCTGGCCAGGTGGAGGAAATCTTAGTTATGCAACAGCAGCAAACGTTAACCACTGGAGTGATTAGGAAATGAGAGACAGAGATGTCAAATGTTAATCTTTCTTTGGAGAAGCTTGAATATGGATGTTTTTCTGAAAAAAATACAACTGATATCTATCTCTAGACAATGTCTACTGCCCTCTGCTGCAACTCATTACCGTCTCCTAATGTCATCATGACTCCTGCACTCATACACCCACACAGGCATTTCCCCAAATCAGAGTTTATTGAACAGGTAAATCTATGAATTTGCTATCTTCAGAAAGAGGATGTAAGTTACAGACAGAAAAAACTGGTGCAAAGGCATGTTTAAAAGCTAGGATAATGTCATGGAAGTTCAGTTCCTCTCAGGATGGCAAACAGTTGAAAATATGCTGGTTGTGTCTAATAATAATTCTAACCACACTAGTTTTCTTTGGTAAATTAAAAAAATGTTAATTTTTAATCCTAAACAAAAAGCTATTTATTTTGGCCCAGATCAAAGTAGACTTCCTCAAACCCTCTCCTTTCTAATTCTTTGGTTTCCAAGATGAAAATCTAACACATTTAATCAATTCACTGAAAATGAAGTTAATTTTCTACAGAGGTCATAGGCTGCGCCTTTCTTTGGATGTGCAGGCAGGAAACCTGTTGGGCTAGAGAAAGGTGTCCTGATATCTGCAAATGTGCATCTCTGTGCACAAAAAGAGGAAACGCTAGGCAGAAATAGTTAATGGGGGGGGGAGCCTTTCCCTTAAGAAAAAGGAAGGAGTTTTTAGAGAAAGGGCAAAAGTCACAAACTGACTTCTCAGGAAAAAAAGAAAAAGGAAAAGACACTCCAGTTTAAAAATCTTTGATGATAAGGAATTGCCTAGGGATAGATAGCTAAAAACAACATAGGATTTAACTTTCAGAATCCAGTCCTGTGGAAGTCCTGAAGGAGAAAACATTGGCTGGAAATTCCTGGCAGGGAGTTACAGACAGCATGTCATAGTGCCTACATCTTCTTAGCAGCCTATTTTATTTTGTGCTATATTAAGAATTCATAAATGTGAAAATCAGAATGTGTTAAGGAATTTTTGTGCTTCCTGCTCTTCAGCCACCATGGAAGGTCCTTCATACACACCAGGTCACTTTATCTTCAGACCATCTTGCTATTTTCGCCAGAGATGAGGAAGATAGAACACAGTCAATAGTTTTCTCATGTTCATATAATTATTCAGTGATATTATTTTATCAAAGGCACCTGAATCCAAGTGTACTTCTCTATTTTCCCTCAGATCCAGAATTTTAGGGGTGATGGATCATTCTGAGTTGTGTTTACTTGTGAAGAAAAAACTTCATAGTAGGGTAATTTGAGGACAGGATTATGATCATATGGTGTGCAGCTCAGGGTCCACACCCACCTCACTCAGGGTGCTATGCAAATAAACTCAGAACTTTGCTGCTTAGTGGGAGGTTAGTCACAGTTTATAGCCAGCCTCCCCTTTTGGTCATCCATGGAGAAAGAGGAAAGTCAAATATGTGTCTGCTCCTTGTTTTCCAACAACAAATCCTGGGAGAATATTGCTCATTACAGCAACAATGGTTTGTGACAAAAGGATAGGTGGAAACAGAGTTTGATGTATTTGAATAGTTACTTCTACTATTTTTCCTGCAAGTTTTATTTTGAATATTACTGGATTTGCTTTTTATCCTTTTGGCATAAAATAGGGAGAAATATTTCTCCTTCTTCTTTTGACCTTTGAATATTTAAAATTGTTATACCATTTTTAAAACAGAAGATTTAACAGCACATGGGGTCTAAGTACCTAACTACATACCTGCCTGTTTAAGATACTTCAGTGACTGTTGGTATACATGGCCCCTGTGAATTGGTGTGGAAAAATTGGGCCGGTAGAGATAACATCAATAAAAGCCTATGTCTTAGAGCTGTTATGACAAGATACTTTACACCATGTAACTTATTTAAAAAAGTTAATTTCTACATGTCTGGAGGCTACGAAATCTGAGATCAAGGCACCAGCAGATTCAGTGTGTGGAAAGGACTTCCTTGGTTTCCCAAACAGTACCTTCTGGCTGCACCTTCACGTGATAAGAGGGCAAAGGTTTAGATATCACGATCTGTACACAGAGATTAGTTGGGCCAGAGCCAGATGGGACAAGCCTGCCCCTCTCATCCTCTTTTATAAGAGCGTTAATCCCATTCTTAGTAACTTGTTCAAAACCCTACCTCTTCCTACTATTGGGTTGGGATTAAGTTTCAACACTTGAAATTTGGAGGGACACAGTATTCAGATGGCGGAGCTCTTCTCAAGAAACTTAGGGTTTGAGAATGCTGCACACTGGCTGAAAGGATACCTCTGTGATGCTGTTTTCCACCTTCCATAGCAGGCTACTTTTATAATCTAGACCTTTCCCTGAGGAGGGCGGCTGATGAGTATTTATTAAGTAGCTGATATAGTAATTCACTAATTCATTTAACAAGCATTGAGCACATGAGATGCACTAAGCCTCATTTTGGAGAGGAAACTAAATGAGAGTGAATAGAAAATTCATTTTGGGATAATGATTTAGCTCAGTGGTACAAGTGCCTGACTGGTAAGGGCAAGGCCAAAGTTGGAACCCTATCACACACACACACACACAGACACACACAGACACACACACACACACACACACAACATTTCGTCAAGTATTTTGAAATCTAAAAGGAGAATCAGATATAAAAACCATCTCAATAAGGTGTGATAAGCTTGACTTATTTTCCCGAATTTTCTAATACTTGTGGAAGACGTGTCATTTGGATTTAGGTTTCCTGAAAAGTGGGGGAGGCATGCTGCTAGGTAATTCAGAAATCAGTAATACTTGGAACAAGTATACAGGTAACAGATTTCAGTTCTGAGCAAAGGCAGGGTTTGACTTGAATTGCCAGTTCCCAGAATTAGAAGGCCCACATTATCAGTGTTATTACAAAGATAGTAATTTTGGCATAGATAAGAAGGCAAAAGTTTAGATATCACAATCTGTATACAGAAATTAGTTGGGCCAAAGCCAGAGGGGACATGTTGCTGACATCATCTAAAATTTGATGGTTTATGACCTGTTTTCTTGCTTATTTGCTATCAAAGGTGATCTGGAATTTTTGCAAAGACAATTTCTTAATGTATTTTCACCTTTAAAATTTTTAAGTCCTACTATTATTTTCTTTCTTTTTTAAAAAATTTTATTTAAAGAGAAAAAAAAAAAAAAAACCAACCAGACAAAACAGAAAAATGGTAGCAACTATACAGAATTCCAAAGGGAAAAAATAAAAGACCCAAAACCAACCAACCAACCAACCAACCAACCAACAAACCAAACAAACAAACCAACCAAAACAGCAACAACAAAAACACTAAGAAATCACCACTTGATATGTTACATACTCTCATCATTGGAAATAGTTGTTCAAGTTACAAAATTAAAGCATGCAAAGTAGACATTCAAACAGTGAGACTGTTAACAGTTCTGCTCAGCAATCTAACAAAAACAGTAATATGGTCATCTGTCTTACACACTTAAACATACATGCAATTATTTCCTTTAGAGCACTTTCTTTTCCTCTCTTTTTTACAGTAGCAATTACACATTTTGGGTTTTATTCCTCCTACAGTTCTTACTACTTTTTACACTAGAGACACAATGTGATATATATAAATATGATTCTTATTTATTTTACTAATGAGGATAGTCTCTAGTTGTCTCCATTTCCCTATGAAGGCCTCAAGATCATTTTTTATAGCTGAGTAATATTCCATTGTGTAAAAATACCACATCTTTTTCATCCACTCTGCAGTTGATGGGCATCTTGGTTGTTTACAAGATTTAGCTATTACAATTTGGGCTGCTATAAACGTAGGTGTACATATATCTCTGTGATATGAACTTTTTAGTTCTTCTGGGAAAATACCCAGGAAGGGGATAGCTGGGTTGAATGGAGCTTCCAGTCCTAGTCTTCTGAGAATTCTCCATATTGATTTCCATAGTGGTTGCACCAGTCTGCACTCCCACCAACAGTGAAGCAGTGTTCCTTTTTCCCTGCAGCCTCCCCAACATTTGTTATCAGTTGATTTCTTGATGGCAGCTATTTTTTCCAGTGTGAGATGATATCTCAATGTTGTTTTAATTTGCATTTCTTGAATGAGCAGTGATGGTGAACATTTCTTCATGTATTTGTTTGCCATTTGTATATCTTCATCTGAGAACTGTGTGTTCATTTCAGATGCCCATTTTTGGAGAGGGTCTTTGAATTTGGGGGGCTTGATATTTTTCAATTCTTTATATGTTCTTGATATAAGTCCTTTGTCTGAGGTGTTGCTGGCTAAAATTCTTTCCCATTCTGTGGGTTTTCTTTTCACTCTGATGGTGATTTCTTTTGAAGTGCAGAAACTTTTTAATAATATGAGATCCCACTTGTTGATTCTCTGAAGTGTTTCCCGTGCAGTTTGCGTTTTGTTCATGAATTCTCTGCCTACCCCTATGTCTCAAAGACTTCTACCTACCTTATCTGCCAGTAGATTAAGTGTTTCTGTTTTAATGTTTAGGTCTTTGATCCATTTAGACTTTAATTTTGTTCATGGTGATAGGCATGGATCTAGTCCCTACTATTATTTTCAAACATGATGACAATTACTATATTGTAATATTTATTCAGTACTTAATCTTGGGATAAGCTCGTTGGTAACTTAAGTGGTTCATTATAGTCAGGTATACAGTTCTGTTATCCTGTGTGGGCATAGATGAGATCTTTAAGGAATATCTTATCTACACTGCTGTTACTCATTCTGTAAGATCACATGGTACCATTAGGAGTCATTTCATTAGTTACTTCACATGCGTCACAAGACAGAGATGGCCAACAAAATCTGAGTGGATCCATAAATTTATAGTGTAATTTATAGATGTGGAAAGTGAAAGAGTTATAAGTGAAGGACATGCAAACAAAAATCACAAATACAAACTAAAGGATACACTCAGAAAACAATTTGTTCTACTTGGCGACAATATAGGTACATGGTGAAATAAAATTTGAAATTCAAACCAAAGCCACATCATAAAGGACCCTTAATGGCCTCTATTATGCAATGAAAAGTGTTACCCATCAGTGTCAACATGTAATTTGTGGCTGCCATATGTGGCTGATTTCTATGCATATATGCCATCCTAATCTCTGAAATTAAACATTTAGTCAGGAACATGCATTGAGGTCTGAAAATTTTAGGATCCAGTTCTCTAGGGAAATTTACAATAAAGTATTAGATTTGATTCTTTAGAGAAATTGTCTTTGAAGCAATATAAAAATCTGAAGTATTATGTATTAACTACACATTTTTAAAATAAATGGGGAGATGTTTTGGTTTGCCAGATGCTGAAAAGTAAAATAATGGCACATTAAGTAATGGAAATGTGGGAATTAAAACTTTCACAGAAAGAGAAAACAAACTCATCATTTCTTTCCTTATCTCTGTTTCTGTGTCAGGTCCCCTTGCTTGCTCATGTCTTATCCTTTGAGACGTCCTCAGTTGCCTCTATTTTGATGCCTTTTGATTTCCTCAAGGGGTGAGACACCCTTTTGGAACTCAGTAAGACACATTTGGCCTCAATGACTGAAAATAAATTCTTCTAGAAGTATCTGGAATTTTCAGAAATTGACTTTTATTCTTCCCTTACCTTTCTGTAGACTTTACCTTGTTCCAAGTGCTGGTGAAGTTACAGCTCTGAGTGTGCTTCTTACTGTGTGGTGCTCTAGGAACCCACCAGTCCTGCACATTCTTGTCCCTAAATTTAGAATGCTTTCACATTTTTCTCTGAAGACAGTTTTACCAGCTGACAGTCTGAATTAGCTAAGCTCCATATATAAATCCATGCAGGAAGGAGTGGGAGAAGAAAATATGTGGGAGCGAAAGCAAATATTTGAATGCAATGAAATAATTTTAATCCAAAATATTTCAAGTTATAGTGATTTTTAAAAAAAGATCTTCAATTTTCAGAATACTTTATAATATTAGCTGCCAAAAACTTCAAATATGGCTATGTCTTTCACTATTTTATGACATTTGTTGGATATTATGGTCTGTAAATTTCATACATTGTCCAGGTTATCTGTTGGATACCCAGAGGTAAATTCCCAAATTGCATTGGTATGCTGATAATAGCACATTAAATGCCATCCTGATTTTCTATGCCACATCCATCCACTCATCATGCCTACACTTAACACGCTTATGTGTCAACCATACCAAATATCCTGATAACACTCTTCAAACTGTATTGTGAAATAATAATATGATATAATAAAAATCCAATATAAAATTAAACTGGGTTGTGTTATGATGTGCATTCTAGGGCCTGGGTTTGGGCCTTGACGTTTCTAACAATAATTAGAATATGTTGATAGGAGACCACACTTTGGGTAGGAAACTTACTTGAGATTCTCTTGACTAAAGTAATTCATAAAACAATGAGAACACTGGACACATCAAAATAAAAGCAATTAGAAAGCAATTTGAACACAGTGATACACATATTTCCTTGAAAAGACAGAGAAAAGGAAGGATTCATTTTGTAGAAAGCTAGAAATTCACAAAAGCTTCATAGATAAGGTGACTTGTTTTGTTTGATTATGCCAAATCTGATGGCAGGAGTAGCTATTTCAAAGATAGTAAGATGTATTAGCAATTTTGGTTTTACTATAGAGTTGTTTTGAAGTCCTTTATTGCATTCATTGTTTTCTTTTTATTATTTGTATTCTGTTATGTTCTGTGTGACTTCCACTCTGTCTGAAGTTATTTGTAGCTATTTTGAAGACATCAAAAGGCATTCTGGTAAGTATTGTTGATTTTATAATGTTTTGAAGTCCTGTATCTTTTATACTGGCTTGTTTTGATTGGTTTTATTTGATTTTATCCTTTTTAAAATAAAAAGATAAAGAAAATATGAATATAGCACATTGAAAAACTTTCATGAGTATCACTCTAAACAACATGCATAAGCTTTTTGATATTTTTCTATGTGGTCTGCTTCAAAGTTGCCACATTCTCCTTTGTAGACTCTAGACTGCTTCTACAAAAGTGTTCTGTAGAATGCTTGTAAGTAAGTCTCCTAATTTATAGATAAGGCTACATTTCTAAGTACTGACCTTTTAAAATTTGAATCAACTTATTTTTCTAGCATGTCTTTTACTGTTTTTCTCACTAAGAGATGCTCCACTTATCATCTATCTGGAATATTCTTTATTCATTAAAAAACAAACATATAAAATGTCTACTAGATACTGAAATATATGCTTGGCTCAGAGGATATAGTTTTGAACAAGGAAGAACTGATTGCCTTAAAGGAGCTTATAACCTCATAGAGTTGACAAATAGTTATAAGTAAATCCAATAAATTGTGGTAAGTTATGCAAGAATCTAAAATTGTAGATATTTTAATTATAGGAAGATTAAGCATTGACATTCCTGAATATGTGCTGCCTGACTTCAGACTTGAAGAATGAAGTTAATAAAAAAGTGTTTGTTAGGTGTAAGGAATGATGGAGACAGAATAGCAAATACATGGTACAGTGTCATCGGTTAGTAGGAAATCGGTTGAAGTAGTGACT
Source organism: Dolichotis patagonum (assembly GCA_004027295.1). Taxonomy (NCBI): domain Eukaryota; kingdom Metazoa; phylum Chordata; class Mammalia; order Rodentia; family Caviidae; genus Dolichotis; species Dolichotis patagonum. Next base: position 71,092 of record PVJX010005384.1, read on the forward strand.
TCAAACAAACGTTGGGAAATCAATATTGCTTAATCTTAGAGTAAAGAGGGAGAAATGAAAGCTGCGCACAGGCTTTGTCCACTGTGCTTCTGAACATAAACATATAAAGTGCAATAGAAACACCACTGATGGATTTTAAGCAGAGAAAGGACATGAGCTGTTTTATAGTTTTTATTATTACCATCTGGCTACTGGGTGAGGGTGACTTGAGATGTGAGCAGAGGGGGAGAGATGATTTAGGTGTAGCATGATGATGATTTGAATGTGAATGGAGACAGTAAAAACAGAAAAAAGTGAATAATTTCACAGTTGTGAATTTTTTTGATGGAGCTGATTAAAGAACTGATTCTGAACATTTTTATCCTTGTGCTGGCTTGCAGGAGGGATGGCACTGGGAAGTATTCTATGCTGGTGGCCTCTCTTTCTGGTCATAGTTTGAATTGGAACCCTGACGCCATGGCTTAGGTCAGTTTAACTTGCCTTGGTCTTGTCATAATTTTAGATGTTCCCAACAGCTCCTTTTATGACATCAGATTATTGATGTTTGATCACTTCTGTACTAATTGTTTCTTTAATTCACAGTTTGAAAACCAAGGATGTCTTTTGTGGCTGCCCTCTTAATGAAGCATAGAGATAGTCAGCAATATTCTCCCTAGTCTCCCTTCTAATCCTGAAAAGAATCTAAAGAGAAAAAGAAATGGATCATTAACTTTCCATAAGAGGTTATATCCTACCCCCAATATGTATGCACTTGCTCTTCATGATCTTATAAGGACTTAGGTACAGATTTTAAAAATGTGCCAGCTGAGGACTCATTTTCTTTGTATCATGTCCAGGGAAAGAAATCTGACAGTTTATTATAAGCACTCTTCTATTTAACCCAGTCATAAAGAGTTACATGCAGAAAAATAACCACTGGAAACCCTTTGGCCCCATGTTCAAATCGCTGCCAAAGTTTTTGCTTTAGCTTACCTCAAGAATAAACTGTGCAAAAGCTCTGGAGTTCTCAAGCACTGTGATTGCTCACCCAGCTTACTTAAGGTCATTAAAATCCTAGTGTTTGCCAAAATACTTAGAGCAGAGCCATCCTGTTCTTGGAGTGAACTGTAATTTTGCTTAGGTCATGGAATTTTTCATGGCCAATAGCATTGAAATGGGTCCTTTTCAAGGAGGTTAAGTATAAACAAGATGCAAAGGGTGTGATAATTATAAAGACATGTTTATAATGCATATTGTATAAGAAATTACTAATAAATTTGTACTTATGAATTATTGAAAATAAAATCCTTCCTTTTATTCTGTCAGTTGAAAGAACTTTATGTTCTAAATGCCATTTAATTGCAGATTTCATTTACTTTTTTGAGAACTAAAGAAATCTTCACATTTATCATAGGTGCATTTGTAATCATGCCTCAAAGATGTGATAAATTGTATGATTATCTGGGGAATTCAAACCAGTCAGGAGAACCTGTTAAAACAATAAAAGCAAAGCCACTTTCAAGTCATCATTTGATTAATTATTCTGAACTAAAGTGTATAGTAACTTAATGTATAGTAACTCTTCCATTTGCCTTGGTTAAAAATACGAAAAGCTTATTTTCTTGTGTTATGTCTATATTGTTATATCATGTTATCAGTCTTTTGGCAAATGCTAGGATTTTAATGACCTTAAGTAAGCTGGGTGAGCAATAGAAAGTTACTTTCTCAGTAATTACAGTAAACTGAAGAAACAGTGAGCTACAGAAATTGCATTTGTATTTTTGCTTCTTGAATTTTTTTCCTGTATTAGAACTCATTAGAAAGAGTGATAAAATAGATCATGCTTCGATTTTCTATTCAGTGTGACACTTAATTGAAAGTGCTAAGGAAACATTCCACATTTTGTTTGGTAAACAAAACCCAAGGCATTGCAATGGAACATCAGTTCGTGATATGTACCTATGAGCCTATTCATTCTCATGTGTTTCACAACAGATTGTAATTAAAAACATGATGCACGTAGGTTGTATCCAACAATCTAAAATGCTTTTAAATCAAAAGTACACTAATACTGTATACAGGATGGAAACTGTGGAAATTCTTGTCTGTGCTCATTGACCTGAAGCAGTGACTCAATGGAAATTTTGGAGGACAGCTGGGAAGGGTCTGGTGGCAGTGTCTGGGGTTACAGGAGTTGAGTGGTACCACTGAGGCAGCAAAGGCAGTGGTCATGATGATGTGGGTGACTGGTAGTGTAATATGTGCTAAGAACTTTCCTGTTATATTATTATGTTATTTAATTCCCCTATTTATATTTTGAGACAGATTTGTTATCCCCACTTGATATATGAATACACTGATGTTCATTAAACTTGCTTACAGTTGGTAAGCTGTACTTGGATTTTGAACACTATTTTTTTTTGTCTGGTTCCAAAGTTCATGTTTTTTCTGCTAAGTTTAGATCACAGTGGTTTATGTGTGGAGTTTCCAAGGAGTGTGATACTTCAAGAAGCTGGAATGGTGCCCAAATCATTTTTAAAACCCCAGGAACTTCAGAAAGATTATGGGAAACTTGATTTATACATGTAGTTAATCTATCAAATACATACTGCCTTGAGCATTTCTTTGAACTAATTACTGTATGTATTGAGCACCAATAAACTACCAGGCATTGTTAGTAGTGCTGACAAAAAACAGTAAACCACATAGATACTTCCCAACAATACTGATGAAATCATTGTCCGTGGTCCTGACTTGAAAAGTTAGTATATTTGAGATTATGAACAACTGATTTTAATTTTGAAATAAAATTTAAGAACATATTAACCAATCTTTTATTTATTTGATAGCTGTCAGGGTAACTGTAAGTAAATAAAAACAGTAGTCTTCAGGAGACAGCACCACCAAGAAGCAGTTTCTTGGTCTTTCAGTCCATTTAACTAGGTAATGGACTTAATAAAAATTCTTGACCTAACTGTGTTGCAGTGTTTCTCTGGGGTAGAACAGCTTAAGTAGACCGGAGCTTTTTTTGCACAATTAATACAACTGTCATTACCCTTGACTTTTTTTTCATTGCATGTCCAGAGTTGGTAGGACTTGTACAAAATTTTAACTGTAATTTTTGTTTTTGGCTACTAGCACTATAAAGTTTCACAAGACAGGTAGCACAGTTTGAAGACATCTGGCTAGATTCCCACGGGTAGCAGATCACTTTTACCTTTCTTCATTATCTCGCTTTCTTCTGCCAATTTGCAGATGATACTCAGAGGCATTAAATTACACATTCTCAGACATATGTCTACTTTCTTTCTGGGAGCATCCCACCCTTCTGCCAGAACAATACTCATGTAAAAGAAGGATCACAAGTAGAGATTTAGTAATCTGTTCACTCCCAAACAGGCTATGTTCTGAGAGTTGTTCCTGTTCATTGTATTTGTATATGGTTGTGATATATAACTACTTAACCATTTTGATTGCTCTCCTTCTTTCCCTTTTTCCATCTCCAAAAACTCTACTTCCTTGTTTCTTATCAGATCCCTTTTACTTTGGTCTTAGAATTATTTATATTATGAGTTTATCATAGAAAATAAGTTATGCAATATTTATCCTTCTGTGTCTGATTTATTTCAGTGAGAAGTATAATCTCAAGTTCTATTTATTTCCTACAGGTGACTCAAATTCATCTTTCTTTATGGCTTACTAATACTCCATTATGTATATACGTCACATTTTCTTTATTTATTATTATTCATCCGTTAAGGGACACATAGGTTGCTTCTGAGATTTAGCTATTGTAAATTGTCCTGCTATCATCATGGATATGCACGGATCCCTGTAATATGAAGATTTAAATTCTATTAGGAATATACCTAGCAGAAGTATAGCCGGGCAACTTCTGTAGTTTTTTTTTGAGAAATTTTCATGCTGTTTTCCATGGTGGTTGCACTAGTTTACATTCTCAACAACAGTGCCAAAGGCTTCCTTTCCCCTGTATCCTTGCCAGATTATTTTTTGAATCTTTGATGATAAATAGCCATTCTTAATGGAATACAATGGTGGCTCAATGTTTTCTTGCTTTGTTTTTGCCTAATGGACAAAGATACTGGGTATATTTTCATGTATATGTTAGCCATTTGTGCTTCATTTTTTTGAGAAGCTTCTGTTCATGTCAATTGTCCATGTTTTTTGATTGGGACTTTTGTTTTTTGTGATATAATTTTCTTATATAAATTCTAGACATTAGTTCTCTATCAGTGGAGTAACTGGGAAAATTATTTCCTGCTCAGGTTTTCTCTTTACCCTGCGGTTGTTTCCTGTGCTGTGCAGAAACTTCTCAATTTGGTATGATCACAGGATTTTGGAATTATTTGTGTGCAATTTGAATTTTGTTCTGAAATCTGTGCCTATGCTTATGTCTTCAAATATTTATCTTGTAGTGTTTCTGTTTTAATAACCAGGTCTTTGACTTGTTTTGACTTGATTTTAGTATAGGGTAGGAGACATGGGTCTAGATTCATTCATCTGTATATGGAAAACCAGTCTTTCAAAAACAATTTATCAAAGAAGCTGACTTTTCTCCTTTTTAATCCTCCTGTCAAAGGTTAGATGAATGAAGGGACATGGGACTTTGGGTGTTCTGTTGTATTCCATTGTTCCATATGTCTATTTTTGTGCCTATATCATGCTTATTATTATTATTGTTATTGTTATTATTTTTGTAGCTTTGTCATATAAATTGAAATTCAGGATTGTAATGCCTTGCTTTTTTCTTTCTTTCTTACTTTTTTTTTTTTGCCTATGATTGCTTTTGCTATTCTGGGTATCTTCTGGTTCTATATAAATTTTAGAGTCTTTTTTCTAATTCCATGATGAATGCTATTTCTATTTGGATTGAAATAGCATTCTATATATATTATATAAAATTATATATCTACATACAGGTTTTGGTAATGTGGCTACTTGGACAATGTTTATTTTGCCTATCCAGGAAGATGTATTTCCATTTTCTAGTATTCTCTTCAATCTCTTTCTTCATAGTAGTACAGTTTTTATTAAAGAGCTTTTACACCTCTGTCCTAGACAATTCATAGGTCCATAATTTCTCCCTAAGGATGATAATAAAGGTAATTTCTTAGGTTGCATCATGTGTATGTAATGATTTGAATATCAATAGAATGTAAACAAAATCCTTATAGACTCAGACATCATTTGAAAGAATGAACAACTCCAGGAGGCAGAGTGAAAAAAAAAAGATGGATAATACAAGATATAAATTTTGTCTATCAGTATTTCCGAGAGTCCTGAAGTATGTTTTAGCTTTCATGGGTTTACTTTTCAGCATTTCCTCTAAGCCTATTTGCATAATGACTTTAATCCTAGCGTGTTTCCTTCACCAACTGGAGAAGCATTATTTAAAACAATTAATTCATTTAATATGATACTAATATATCTAATATAAACAGAAAATGATGTCATAATGAGATTTCAGGAGAAATAGTAGAAAGTATAAAAAAGTTTTTATTAAAACAATATAGCTTAGTAAAAAAGTTGCTCCTGTAGAGACAGCTCTTAAATTCTTATCCTTTCCTTCATGGTACTAGGGATTGAAAACAATTTATGGAAATGGTATTTGTCATCCTTTTCCATTTATCACTTAGGTGGCTTGTTTTAGTCAACAACAACAACAACAGCTATTCACACACACTGACACACACAGAGAAAACAAGTCCTCTTAAATTATTATAGAATGGAATTTTTTTCAGAAGAATACAGTGTAAGTGACATAGATTTCAAAGGAAGACAACAGGGTGGGAGACATGGGTCTAGATTCATTCATCTGCATATGGAAAGCCAGTCTTTCAAAAGCAATTTATCAAAGAAGCTGACTTTTCTCCTTTTTAATCTTCCCATCAAAGTTTAGATGAATGAAGGTGCATGGGACTTCGGGTGTTCTGTTCTACCACTGTAATGTCTCTTGTTTTCTTCTAAATAGTTGTCTATATCTTCACACATAATGAATTCATGCAAAATAAGATTGTTTCATTAGAATAGAGTTTTACCCATAACTAAATTATTCTGGAAATCATGTGATGGTAAGTTTTTTCCTTATTTTAGTACACTCAGGGGTTCACATCTTCCTAAAATTCAAATTAATTGTCTTCTCAAATATATTTTATTATTGCATATTGCTCATTCAATGAAGTCTAAACTCACTAATATGATTGTCACACAACTCGAAATCTGACAGAATATTTTTCATAATACAACACAATAGTCATTATCAGCCTCTTTTCTTTTTATTTTCTCCTCCACTCATCACAGTATACTTTTTTGTCAGCTTCTTTCAGTTTTTTTTTCCCTTTCTTGAAACATAAATGCCCTTGACTGCCATTGAGTCAAGTATGTTCATTTTGGATGCTTTCTAGGTACAAGTAATAAACTGATATTGATAAGCTTGAAGAGTTTTTCATGAAAAGTTTTTTCTAGTAGTATCTAAGCTTGTATTTTTGGAATATTTTTATATTGCTCAAATGAGAAAAGGAGGAAATGTACAGTGGGGTGAAAAAATTCGATGGATTTCTATTCAAAGTATCAAAGTATAGTTGTATGGGTTCAAAAGTTGGGAAGAGGACTAATAACAAGAAAGTGAATTTTGCCAAGGAAGTACTGCTGAGTTCTTAGAGGATTAAGTCCTTTTTAATAGGACAGAGTCATCTGGAATCTAACAAGACATTACTGGTAGATGTCCTACCATCTACCATGAACCTGCTATCACATTAGATACTCCACTATGAGCCAGAGAGGAAACAACAGGCTTGCCTCTTACAGGCCAAGTGGTCTCACTGGTGGTAGAGTTATTGAGAAGGATTGGGGTCATGTTCGACTGATCACACCCACTGCTATCTCTTGATATCAGGGCAAGATATCTCTCAAAGTAATCTCGGATACCAAACCTAGCCACTTAATGATCTGCTTTCACTGCTTGATTTGTCTATTTTATCTATGTTACATTCTCAATACCTTAGATAGTTTGAGCTAGGTCTTAGTTTTCCTTGTATCGTGATCTGTTTGTCAATTAATACTTTTATTGGAAAATAGCCATATATTTGTTCATTTGGTCAATAAGTGTTTAGATTTGAGTCTACCATTTGAAAAGAATTATATAAATTATTAGGGTTACAAAGGTTATTAAGAGTAGTAGGAGTCTTTGTCTCTATCTGACTCACAGTCTAGTGGAGATACAAATAAATAAGCAGTTCATAAAATACAGCATAATTAGCTCCATGAGAGGGCTCGTACAGTGAACAGCATAGACACACTGAAGAGGGCACCTCACACAGAGATAGGGACTCAGGGAAGACTTCCTAGAGGAGCTAAGATGCTTATGCTTAAGTTTTTATGAGATTATTCTGACTAAAACATAAAGCACTGACTAATGAGGACATGATAGTGACCTAAATATTCAAGTAAGGAGAGTTTTCAGAGATAGGAAGTTCAGTCTACACTGGTGCTTGACTGAATATAAGCATGGAGGGAGATGGTATTGTCAGGAATGATGTTAATTTTCTGGTTTGGGCAATTGAGCATGTGATAGTGCCACATAGGACAAATACAGGGTGGTGATAGTGAGAAGATGATGAGTATGGTTTAAGACATGGTCATTTGTTACCTGTAGGAAACCCCAAAAATATTCTGTAGGCCTCTGGACACCCATGTATGACCCTAAAGCTTAACATACTGCTGTCACAAGTAATTCCAGTATTAAAGTCAACCACATCTAATCTCAGAATATTTCAGCTATTAGATCAATTCTTAGATTTTTTTTTTTTGCCTTTGTCCAAAAGGTACCCAAGTTCCTTCCATGGACTTGCACCTAAATGTGGCTTTAAAGAACGTTAGTCTTAAATTTGCTTTCGTTTTATGGCTTCCTGTGTGTCTTGTACACATACAGACCTGCACATAGTATTTCAGCTATAGGTGATTTGGTGGTTGAGAGAATTTGCAGCACTGTAAACCTGAAAGACCTAGAGCCTAGGTAAATCTCTCTTTCTGGTAAATGTATTACTCTGATTCAGGTGTTTAAGCTCTTTGAATTCCAGTTACCTGTGAAGTTGAAGAACAAGGTGATTCTCCTATTTACCAGGTTGGTTAAGGATCAAATGAACAAGGTATTGAAAATTCTACTGTATTATACAAAAGCAAGGAATAGCAAATTAGTATTGTCTTGGTATTGAAAAAATAAAAAATGGAAAATCAAGCCCAATGTTTCTGGAAAATACTTCTCTTATGAATTTTTCATTCTTATATGCTGACAAAGAGGAGTAAGCCTTTTCTCCTAACAACATATTTAGAATTGGAAAATTGAAATTGGAAATCCTATAGACCTCTTAGAAAGTTAAGAACATGTCACACTGATGACTTAATGCTTTTGAGTCATCTCTGTGTATCTGAAAAATTATTTTTATGTGTTCAGAAAGAATAATAAAAGGAAAATAGTCACTGTGCCAACATAAGGTTTTATTCTGTCTTTTTTTCTATAGATTCTTCATTAATCTTCAACCTTCATTGGCTACTTAGGAAAAAAACAAATCTCTGTCAGCAAAATCTAAATCCTTGAAACTGGCCAAAGAGAACATGGAGTGCTCACCCAAGTAGGAGGCAAAAGCAGGTGACAAGGTAAAAATAAAAATGAAATCAAAACAGAAGACAGAGAAGTGATGTTTGCAGCATTTTTTTGTAATTTAAAAGATTATCTGGTAATGTGGCTGATACTTATTTTTAAGAAAAGAAAAATCTGGTGTCTGTTCCAAGGCAGTTGTGCTAGTTCCTTGAACCATTTTATAGAGTTGTGAATACGTGGTCTGGAATATTTTATAGAAATGACACTGTGGGTACATTTTTTTCTTGTCACTTTTTTGGTATGAAATTTTATTTGTGTGTGTGTATGTGTGTGTATGATTTAGCAATATTCAGAAGCATTTTAAAAATAGTGCTGAAATTTTATTAGTGAGATTCAAGAATTAAATGGAATAAAGATGAAAATATATATAAGAAGTACAGCGCATGAGAAAAGACTGTGAAGACAAAAGTGTTGATCATACTTTCACATGAATGTGAATATGAAAATACATATGTACACACATATACAGTTGCACACATATATTGTTTTTACTTTTTAGATGCTCTAAGAAATGCTTTAGTTTTATGCATTTAGTTTTCAAACCATTTTAATTCTACAACTAATTAAAAATTGTCTTTGTAAATACAGTTAAAATGCAGAATATTAAAATTCCTACTTTTACCTTTAGTGTCCCTGTGAATTAATTACCATTAGACAAACTGCGTATTGATGATTTGGAGGGTGAATGTGTGCCTTGGTTACTTTTCTCACTGCTGAGACAAAAATACCTGACATCCAAGTTAAAGCAGAAAAGATTTGCTTTGGCTCACATTTTGGGAGTCCAAGGTGGCTGGTTTCAAGGCAGTGTAGCACAGCAGAGGGGCATCACAGAGGAGAAACAGTTTTTGACGAAGCAGGACAGGCTGAAGTCAGCAAGTAACGAGGGAGCTAGAGGGGACAAGCCTCTTTCCCTCACTGATCTCTTATCCAGGTTACCTGCCTTTAGGGAATCTAACACTCACACCCTTAATTTTAGCACACTTAATCCTAGCATTGCATGTGAATCAATTCCAGAGTCACGCACTCTATATCTAGCCACCTCTGAAAAAACTCCACCTATGACTGCATGAGGATTTGGGGGGACATTTAGACACAAACCATAACAATGTGGAAAGCTTAAGAGAATTTCATGTTTTAAAATCATAGAATAATGTTTAAGTTCAGATATCTACTAATTTCTGGAATGTTTATATTATGATTCACAGTTTTTTTCAAAGAACTGTATTTCTCATAAATATCCAGAGAGTCATCAACAACTTCATCAATTTCTGCTTTTCCATCTTTTCCACTAAATGACCTTTGAGCATGTATTTTTAGAAACATGATTTAAGTTTTGATATGACAACACTATAAATTAGCAATTGACTTTATTCATGGTTTTACAATATTTCTTCAGTGTATCATATAATTTCATATTTGATTATATTGGTGAAGTTTCCCTTCAGATTTATTGAAGTATAATTTTCACATGATAAGATTTACCAGTTGTATGCACAAGTCAATGAAATTTTGCAGTTGTTCACAGTTGCATATCTCCACAATCATGATAAAAATATAGAAAATATAGAATCTCCACAATCATGATAAAAATATAGAAAATTATTTCTTTCAATACAAACCATCTTTACAACAGCTTGTCATCATGGAATTTCATACAAATGAAACCTCATAATATACAATGTCTTGTGTTTGGCTTTATTCACTTAGCACAATACTCTCACAGCTCATCCTTGTTGCATGTGTCAGTTTGTTTATACTGGGAAGATAGTGTCTCAGTAGTATAGATATACTACGTCCTGTTTATCCATTCATCAGTTGGTGAACACTGAGCAGTTTTTAGTCCCAGATTTAGTTATTTTGAATAATACTACCATACACACTCTTATATAAGTGTTTTTATGGATATTAAAAAAAATCTCTCAAATGAAAGCCTAGGAGTGAAATTTCTGGGTTGTATGGTAGGTGGGTAAGGTGTGGTAGGTAAGACACTGCCAAACTATTTCCTAAACTGGCTGTGTTATTTTGCCTTCTACCAACAATACATGACAGTTCCAGGAGTTTCATAACCTCATCAGTTTATATTTTCAGTGGCTTTAATTTTAGTCATTCTTGTGGGTATTAGTGAAGTTTTAAGTTGTGGATTAGCATGTCACTAAAAAAAATTCTCTACAGAAAGAAGGTGGGTTTATTAGTGCTCTTGGTCTGGTCAGCCACTAGCTTTGACTTAGAATATATAATCCCTGGTTTACTATACTAAAATACTTTCCTTTTCATAAAGTGAAATATTAAAGTGTGTTGGTTTCAGTTTTCTAATTCAAGTGCTGCCATTTTAATATGTCCCATCATAAATCTATTTTATTGCATTCTGTGTCTTCTCTCATATCTTGGATAAAAATGCCTTTGTTTCCTTTCTGGTTAATACATTTGGAAATTGTGTGCGTTATTTTCATCTTATGCTTGGAGTGAGTTACTAATACATTTCTTTTGCCCATTTTTTTCCTTAGTAAATGTTTATTTCTATGTTATATAAGTCCACCAGAACTGTTGGAAATGAATTGTTGCTGAGATATATACTATTGTGAGAATAGTTCCATTTGCTTCAAGAATACATATTTGTCTCCTAAAGGTGAAGTGCTATTGAATTACAAGATGAATAAATATGTTTCACAGAGAATGTTTAGAAGTCTATGTGGAATTCATGATAAGATAATTATTATCACACAGTATGATGTGATTTTGAAGCAATTGTTTTTGTTTTGTTTGTTATAAAAGAGTAGGAAATTTAAATGTATTTTCTGATTTCTTCAATCAGAGGCTCATACAACTATGCAAGATGTTGGTTCTATAGTGTTTGTGATTTAATGGAGCAGCAAACAAAAAACTAAATATTTAATCTTTCAAATTGCTGAGTGGTGTTGAGAAGAATCATTTTTCCCCTTTCCTGATTTTTTTCTTCCATGGAGAGCAACAATAATCTTGTCTATAACCTTCATGTTTTCGCTATGTAAGGAGGCAAAATGAACTCCTTTGTAGACAGGCATTTGTCTTTAGTCTACAAATCTTAATGAGCCGGAATGAAAATACCTGGGGATTCAAGGTAGAAGGATGGTCATCCTGTTCTTTATGTCCCAGTGGGAGGCAGTGATCTCAGGTAGTGGCATCTAAGTGTCTATTCAAACTTGGGGTGAGCTGTTCCAATGTTTGGTTAGAAGGTAGGAGGGGAGCAAACCCATCTAGGTTTGCATCATGAGCTACATCCTTTCTGCAGGCTTCATTAACAATGGTGGTGATACTTTTGTTTTAATTACTGACTCTCCTGCCTTGCTTCTCAGACAATTCAGAATATATATAGAAAACAGGGTGCCATTTATTGGAAGTTCACAAAGATGAGTTATAGTAGATCTCAAGTACTAGTCTTATGTTTTTTATTTTCATAATAATCTGATCCCTGGCCATGAGATTTCAGTGGCAGTATTTGAGTATCCCTAGTTAAAAATAAATCACATTCTAGGCAATATAAATAAAAGTTCTAAGTATGGTTCCACAGGTCAACCAAGTATAAGAATTGAGCCCCATTTTGCACACAGTAGTTTCAGTCAGGGTGGAACTCAGAATAACTGTCATCAAACCAACAGGATCAAACTCACAAGAAGAAAAGAACATTCTATAAGATACACATCTAATCTGTTGAAGTGTGAAAAAAAATCACAGTATTTCATTAGAAATAAGTGCGATAGTAAATATACAATGAAGTTTTTTGATTCCTCACCATGGTAGTAATTAAGTTAAATGTTTTTGTTTAATATACATTCCAATAACCCTATTGTATAAAGTCCTACTAATGAGACAGGTTTAGAATTCTCTAGACATACTTTGTAAAATTTGAATTTTGAGGATAGTTTCCTTTGGAGATTAGGAGTTATACAGAGTTCTGAGTGTCTCAAACTACTAAACAAAGGCAGACATTTACTAATAGTACAGTCTGAGAGTAATGCCTCAGAACAAGCTTTTGTTAATTATTGATGACTCCATGTTCACCAGGAAAGGCTCTGTGTCTTTCTATTGAGAGAAGGACCTTTCTATTGAGAGAAGTCAATATGGGGTCTATATGGGTATTCTACCATTGAGATACATCCCCATATCTTTTTATTTTTATTTATTTTTAGATAGGCTCTTGTTACATTACCCATGCTGGTCTTGAATTTGACATTCTCCTGCATCAGCCTTCTGAGTAGCTGGGACTATAAGTGTGCAACATTGTGCTCAGCTGAGATACATTTTCCTTTCTGTTAAGTGAAAAATTTTAATGACGTAGTTCACGGGTATCACTGCATGTCCCTAAATTTTGAGGTCTGTATGCCCTGGCATCTGGCTCTCTTCTCATGAGAAATCTATAGAGGAGACAGTGACTGCTTGGGGCTTGGGTCATGGAGGAAAGAGAATGGCTGTACCTTTTGCACTGGAGGCATGAGTGCTTCCACTGATCAGATGAGGACCATTTGATGGAGTCAAGCTGGGTGGTCATTTTGATCTGGCTCAAGAGGATATTCTACAGAGGCCAGGGGTGGGGGCTGTCACAGAGGACTGTCTACTTCTGAAAAGAGGAAGATGATATAAACTAATGAGGGAGAGTTAATTCACCTAGGTCGAGGAAACTGTATTTGAGAAAGCTTCAGTGCCTGAGAAAGGGAAATTTATAGACTCAAGAAAGGGAACCAATCCCAGAAATAAAAATAAGGAATTCACAAATAAGCTTGAAACATCTGACAATTCTAGATAACCTTAGTCCCAGAAGAAAATAGTGGTAATAAAGTAAAGTTTTTTCTTTCTTTATGCCTAAAGGCAGAGACTAAAATATGTAGGATCCATATATTGATATTCATCTATGGGGTACTGTGAAGATGTAAATCTACGAATTCTGGTCCAGCCACCACAGCATATAACAAGTGTGTCTTAGTTAGCTTGTCACCATGGAACAAAATACAACTAAAGAAAGACAGTTTCATTTTAGCTCACAGCGTTTAGAAGATTCAGTCTATGGCTCCAAGGCAGGGAGGGCATAGTGAAATGGTTCAGAGGAGGAAATACGCTCATGTTATGGGATCCAGGAAGCAGAGTGCAAAGGTAGGAGGCAGAGATGGAAGAAGATACCTCCACTGACTTGCTTCTTCTGACTAGATCCACCTCCTAACAGCACATTCAGCTCTGGTAAGTACAGAGCTCCCATGAGCCAATCACCTTCCAAACATCTCCATTTTGAACATGCGAACTTTTTGGAGGACATTCTGTATCTAAAGCATCACATTCTAATCCTGACCCTCAAAATACACACATCCAACTTTTTATGCTCAAAAGATGCATGTCCAACTCTTTATGCAAATTCATTTAGTCCATCTCTGAAAGCATGCAAAGTTTTACCAGTTCCAGCACAGAAGAAAAGTTCAAGTTGAGTGTTGCCTATAAGACTCAAAGCAAACTCTTGGCTGAAAGCTCCTTTAAAAAATCAAAAGGAAAGTTATGGTTGATTAATTAATGGAAAACTTGTAGCACCAACTGAATCTAATCAACATGGCTCTAGGTGTAGAAGACCCACTTGAGGATTGTTGTCAGCAACATAAAAGAAGAACTGGAGGGGAAAATGGTGTGTGCAGCTGATTTTCCTGAAGAAACTTGTTGCGCTGACTTTCCTGATACGAACTCAGCTGTTCTTATTGTTGGAGGACTGGATCTCTACTGTCACTGAGGAGTTTTATTTATTATACTAGATCAGTTTACATCTCTCCTCTGCCGATAATTTTTTAGTGACTCTTCATTCTTCTCAGAGTAGCAGCCACCATCCTTTCAAAAGACCTACATGTCTGCCACAAAAAACAAACTCTTAGCATTGGTGCTTCCTAAGGAAATGCTGAATCTCAAGACCCACTCAGGTGATTCCTAATGTTCATAATGTGTGAGAAGCTCTTACTGTAAATGCCTTCTCTTGTTTCTCTTCTTTTTTTTTATTTAAAAGAGAATAAAACAAAAGGGGGCAGTACAGAGCAGATCAGAAGAGGACAACATAGGCAACACAGTACTTTACATTAAGTCAACTGGACATCAACAGTAGCTAACACCATATCTCTTACTCTGCTATAGTTGAGCATAGTTTCAATTACAATAATATCAAACATAACACAATAGTATAAAGC